>JABSTT010005994.1:0-15224 GCA_013339685.2 Hyalomma asiaticum | reverse complement strand
TTGCACTCACCAACATTTGTAGCGCTCGGACCATCTTCATTTACTGTCACATCTGCTTGTATGACGACTTTGCCGGCATATTTTCGAAACAAGGTAGGCCCGGCGTGGCTTGACGTCTGTGCTTGATCCCTCTACAGTCTCGATCACGGAGTTGCTGCATATGTGAAAACCTGTGCACGATGGTCGCTATGAATTTTCACTTCTCAAGATTTTTTTTTTCCGAACAAGTGCGCAGCCTTCGTTAAAATATGTTTCTGTATTTGTGTGCCAGAGTTTTATCGGCAAGTAATATGCCATGTAGTCTTTCCGAGGAAAAAAAAAAAGGAAGGAACTCTGTCACTGTTATGTAGCACAACAGCAAGCTTTTGCCGATTGTTAGTTACATGGAGAAATATCGGTAGTCAGTTAAATGGCGGTTTTACATAACTGATGCACTTCTTATGATCATACCGTGCGCTAGCAGTTGTCCTCAGCGTGTCCTTGTGAGGACAATTTTCGGATGATCCTGTGACACATTTTCTGAGGACAACCTCAGGTTGCCTCGCAGCGGCGAGAACGTTTGTACAATTGAGAACGTACTCAGGACGTCGAGTGTTGTGCTGGGTTATAGTCGTACGAACAGCACCAGGTGACGTACAGCAATTTAAAGAGTCCATAACGCAGTACCAAGGCTTCACCACCAGGTTACACCACCTTCCAGTTGCCGCTAAGGTCCCTGTAAAGGCAGCACGAACTCCCTCTCACAGCGCAGTTTCCTCCTTGCCCTTCCCTATCGGCCGCCATTAGGGAGCAGGACCGGCCGATGCGCACCCAGCCGCTGCCGTTCTGATCGCATGCGCCGGGTTAGGTGCCTATGGTCGGATACAACTCAATTCTACAGTGAAGCACCTCCCACGCCTTTATAACCGCCAACCACTGTACCTCCGCGAAATTTCAAATAGTTCCTTTGAACTTTCCATGTAAGGAAAACAAAGCGAGGGTGGCAACTATAATGGATAGGTGCATGAATTCTTTATTGAGCTAAAATCATACGATTGCAATGCGAAAACTTGGCGCGCCACAAGCTTCGCCACCCGAGATTTTTAACTCAGTTCAGTAAAGTTTCACATGTTTCACAAGTGCTAGGGCGCACCAAGGAATGTGCAGGGCAGGGTCCAACCTGTGAGCGACCTCACAAGCAGGTGTGCCTTTGTGACTGTGTGTGTTATTCCTTTTGTTTTCTTCGCAAGTCTGCTCGAAGTCGTGCGTTGGACAATCCACAAACAGTTTTGACAACGGTACACCTGTGTTCGTTCTAGTATTGTATCATGATTTTAAGGATGTTCCGTAATGTGTTTTATGTACGTGCTTTTGTTGGGCTTACGAGCGATGAGATTGTGAAACGTTCAGTGGAGATGTGTTACCCTAATGTGACCCCGTGCGCCTCCCGTCGGCCCGTCCGCATGAAAGATTGTCCTTTTTTTTTCGTTTTCATGTTGTACGTACAACAAGTGTATATACCACATTTTTGGGTTGGGCGGTATATCGATGGGCAGAGTAGGCGACGGCGACCAAGCCAAGGCTTTCCTGTAGAAACGTCTTCGTCTTCACGCAGTACGCAATAAGGGCGGCGGCTTTGTTCCCGCGACGCCAGCGTTCGGTAATTGCTGTGACGTACACAGCTGCACAGCGGAGGGGGACGTGACGGGTGACAGGTTTCTCCACTGTGCCACCGTAGAGCATGTTCGGAGGGAACGCAGCAACCAAGAGAGGAACAGAAAATGAGAGTTGCTTTCGAGAACGGCGGGGGGCTCGCGGTCGACTTAATCCTTTAACTTTCCTGCGCGCTCGACTGCCGCCAAGGGGTCGCCCGTTCGGCGGAGATGACCGCGCCGCGGAAATGCACGGAAGTGCTTTCGATGACAACACACCTGTCAGGCAGTCCTGTTTAAGCGGCGGCTTGGATGCACGCCGCCAGGTAGACGGAGTGGCAGTTTGGCCCTCCTGTGGAGTTCTGCTAACTCATTACAGGAGTAGTGCTTGATGCTCTCTTTCGCAGAAGCTAGGTGCAGGCAGTGGTTGGAAGTGTGGGAAGGCGAAAGTGTAACCGTAGGCTCTGCTAGACGGAGTGAACAGGAGTTTTATTGGTAAAGCGCTGCATGTGGGTTGGTCCCAGAAAGCGGTCGCAGAAGCGATCGGATGTATTTAACGGGAAGACAGAGAAGAGAGGAGGAGATAGCTTAGCCCTAACTCCGGTCGCGGACGCGGCAAGGTGTACAGAGGTCGAGCTTGGCGCTGCCTCTAATCGTGAGATGATGAACTTGTGAAGCTTGGTGCTTACCCCGTTTAAGTGCAAACGTTAAGAGCTCGGAACGAACCCCTTGGAATGGTTCGGGCCCAGTTGTGCTGTCAGAATGTCTGCTAACAGTACTGGCCGCCCTGGCCGTGTTTTGTAAGTAATGTGCAGCCAGTGTAAATAAACCTACGTGTTTTGCTGTGGGGACATCTTGGCCCAGACTCCGTCCTTCAACGTGTCACAGCGGTTATCGGAACCATCAAGAAGCAAGACCATTCGAAAATTAACTCTACGCACGTGTCACTTTTTGTTTTGTCGTAAGCATCTGATCATCATGCTTTTTTTTATGCGCTCGGAAATAATGAGTGCTAAAAAAACGAACTCAAATATTTTTGGAGCCCTCACTTTTGAGGCGCCCAAACTTCTCCGAAATCGACTTTGGTAGCCGAATTTCGTGATATCTATAGGCCGCGCTGTACCTCAGAAGGTAACTGCAGTTCCATAAAAGGACTCTGGTGAAGCATATCTGCGCGCCTAGCAGATAGCGCGCCTAGTCGCTTGCCCGACATGGCATAGAAGCTGATCATCGCGTATCACTTCTGTATAGAAGTTGTTAGCGTGGCTTTGTACAGGCTGGCCACCTAACCTTAGCCGTTTCGCCTAATCGAGACGCGCGCTTACCGTCTGCAACGTAGGCATCGGGACTTCGTCTCGGGTTATCTCAACTTGCTCGAGAATCCCTTCAAGCACTGGCACCCTGGAAGAATCGGCGCTGCAACTCCGTCGACATCGAAGCTGTGCCAGAACTACGGACTTCTCTCACCCGATCGTCGGGAACCCTTCAACGCTGCCGGTCATTATCAACTATGCCGTCACCTGCTTGTACGCCCGAACTTTCTTCCTTAACTTTCGTTAGCTGTTGTAAATTAGATTCCTGTATATCAGCTTGTTATATTCACATGATAGTAATTTGTAAGCTCTTTCGTCGCTTTTAATTGCTTAATTGTTATTTTGAGTGAAGAGTTGTTTGCCTTGTATTCTTTGCGGTACGCTATCGTTAGAGAGCAAACTTTGTTGTTCTGTTTTCCAAACGCGCCTCCGATCCTTTCACTGTGCCTGCTTGCGTACCGAACGGCTGAAGCTGCTGACATTCCCTTCGCCGACTTCACGCCGGTGACGCTTGAATGACGGCCCTGTAACAGTCATGGTGTATTTTTTTCCTGTCTAAGCGCATTAAGAAGCCTCAGATTCATTTAACTTTGCTCTGAAAGCCTCGCTCAGTGGCAAAATTCTTTCTCCGGATACGATGCATCCAGATCGCTCACCGTTAATGCTATATTCTGATTTAGGAAACGCAGAAAGGTTATCTATAAAAAAAATCCGTCGAAATTGCGATCACAAAAAAAAAAAAAATGAAAAAAGGTCCCTCCCACTTCGCTTACGCAGTCGACGGCACCGTGCTAACTAAAGTAAACAAGCATAAATATTTCGGAGTGACGCTTACCGCAGACGTGAAATGGACCCGCGCATGGATAATATTGCCGCAGCAACACTATGTAAGTATTTTTTTTTCTTAAGCGATATCTAAAACTAGCACCTACTCCACTTGAGCTGCTTGCGTATAAGAGAATTATAAGAACAATTTTAGAATATGCCAATGTGGTCTGGTTCCCACATGCAGTGACTATAGCTTAGAAGTCGAAGCAGTGCGAAGAAATGCCATAAGATTTATACAAAACAGATGCAGGCGCACGAACTCACCAAGCAACCTCCTAGCCATATCTAGCCTAAAAACGCTATCAGAAAAAGCGAAAGATGCCTGCTGAAAATTTCTATTGCAGACCCTTCACAACAGCTTCAAGATAAACGCGTCGAAATGCGTTTCCTTTTCCGAATGCGGGCCTACGCGTCCACAAAACTAAACGAATATTCTTACAGTAACGAAACCTTTAAACACTATTTTCTCCCGCTTGCCACTAGAGAGTGAAATTAACAACATCACAAACATCAAATCATTCTCGGAATTTGCTAAAAGTGGTTACCCGGGCTAGTTGGAATGTAGACTTGTAATGCATTTCCAGCGCCAACAGAAGACAAAAGAAGGGAAGGCAAACGACAGGACAGGAGATAGGCCGAACGGTGGTCTTTTAACTGATTTTTAATGCAGAACGGTACAGATATATGAACAGTTGTATGTGCGCAAGCACCTAAGATTAAACAATGTGGCACATGCGCGATACCACTCACGATAAAATCGCAGAGGCAAGATAATGTATTTCTTTGGCTGACAGTGCAATAGAAGGTGTACTAATGCATTTGTTACTTTTTTTTTTCAATTCAAAGCGCTTCATAAATCAGACGGCATTGTCATCCTTATACCTGCCGAAAACATGAAGCGTTTTGCATTAAAAAAAGTGGCAAATGAATTAGTGCACTTTCTAGTGCACTGTCAGCGAAAGAGATAGATCACCTTTCCTCAACGATTTGGTTGAGTGGTATAATGCATCGCCACACTGCTTCATCATAGGCGTTTGCGCACGTACAACATGTTTATAAATCTGTACCGTTCTTCAATAAAAATCAGGTCAAAGAGCAGCGTTCTGTCTATCTGCTGTCCTGTCGTCTGTCTTTCCTTCTCTATCTTTTTTTTTTATTTGTTGGCGCCGGAAATGGATTACAAGAACTGACCCAACCAAATAGCACACCGCTTTCTCCCGTCCCCTATTTACACTTGGTTGCGTCCCCTTGGCGCAGCCATGAATAAATGCAGTGTAATTCTGTGTTTTCTTTCTTTAAGATAGTTCGCACAGAATGAGATATTGCTGTTTTGTAGTTGGTGTGCGATCTCAGACGCACTTGACTGACGTAGCTGAATATGCAGGCTCAGTGTATGTTTTTTATGCGAGAATTGTTTGCCGTCGCACTGTATTACAGTAACGTTTCTTTTTCTACATCTGATTACATATTTGACTGTCTTGTATATACCTTTCATATGCTGCGCTATTTATTATATTTCCCTCATGCTACGCTCTCGGTTGAGAGCAGCAGCACTGGAAATAAATAAATAAATAAATAAATAAATAAATAAATAAATAAATAAATAAATAAATAAATAAATAAAAATTTTTAATGCTGTTTGAGTAGCCAAGAGCGCCGCAAGTCAGCAGATCGTGCGGCAGTTAAAGCCACCTTACAAATGTGAAAAGCCTACTTTTTCGTACAGTATGTGTCCGGTGGTTTTTTTCCGGGAAAATGCAGGGCCGCGGGAGTGTCATCGAAGGCTTTTCGGTAAAAGAGGCGAACAGAAAATAGCGAAGAGCTGAGAGAGACAGGCAGAGGCTCTCCTGTCCTCTTTGGACAATGGTTCGCGCTACCCTTAAAAAATACAGGGACCTTAGTTTCTGCAATTTCAGTGGTCTGTTCTTGCCATAGGAGAGTATAAACACACAGAGGCAGACTGAAGGTGAATCGGCTTTATTGAAATATCGACACAACCATCTGAGGGCACGTGAGCGTAAGTGCGTGTACACCTTACGGGGGCCTGGAGAAGGTAGACACAGCTATTCTACAAAAGCCACGAGTTGGACATGATTGTCGGATTTGATTGTCGCCCGCATGACCAAAAATACACGCTTTGTGTTCGTATAGCAGCATCCACACCACATGTGTCGCTGTGAGATTGTACGCCGCAAGAAAAACTTGTACGATGTGGGAATTTAATGTGATAACTGTGGCCGAAAGTCTAGACACAGGGCTTCATAAAGCTGCGCGTTCTCTTTTGTAAAGTATTCGAAGAGGAAGGCGCAACCGACAAAGCAAGGGGCGGTGCTGTTATGGCTTTGTAATAACCACAAGTGTTAAGTGAAACTCGCTTCCTTTCGCGTTAATGTCGCTGTAACATATATACTTGCAACGCGTTCATACATACCGTATGACAGACTGCGGCATTCTCAACAGATTCGTCATGCTGTTCGCAATGACAGGAGTACCTTACGATAAAGTGATGTTATATATTTTTTAAAACTGTCTTGCACAGTTCGCCTCGGCCTCCTCTTATTCACCAGAAGACAACTACTGAGTATGCACCAAGACTGCGTCACTTTTGACATATTCGCCATGATAAGTAAGACTTGCTTACAAACAGCATTATCTATTTTACACGAGTTGCAGAAACAAGAGAAAACTTTGTACTGGCAGCCTGAAGGGCTCTGATACTGGACACTGTCCTCGTCATATAAAGTTTTCATTAATTATGCGTGCGCGACCGCTGCAGTATTGCTCTGGTTTCAGATACAGCTACAAACGCAGCGCAACTTAGTGCAAAGCCACAAAAATATAACGTGTGCTGGTGGACACACGAAATGCTGCCTTTTGTAATATTGTAGCGTTTAGTGTGGTGACTGCACTTACTGCCTTCACTGTCCACGTCTTACTTCACATCGCTAAAAGCACATAAACAATTCTATTGGCGGTAAAACTACTTCTGGGCGGCTCCTCCCCAACACAGTGCCCTATACTTGCATCGAAATCAAGTGCGGTCGTCGGCATCCCCTCACGGAATAACAGATGATTACTTTTCTGCAACTTTTCCGCCGCCGTTGACAACAATGAGTGCGCTGATACCGGCTGTTATGTCGTTACCACCAAATAAAGAGGGTGCTAACGATGTGAATTAAGAGCGGTATTATTGGCGTTTTCTGTCACCTTGTCTTTTGCGGCAGATACGCCACGCAGCAAACGAGCAACAGGGCCAAGCTCGTGTTCATCTAAAACGACACCAGTAGTACTTAAAAAGAAAACTGTTTCTTACCCAAACCAGACTCCTAACATAATTAGAGTTTGTTACAGTTTACCATACGCAGTCAGTAGGTTTACGTGCAAGATTGTCAATCGCTTAGGGAAGCTGGTTCCATTAGGGACACACTCATAGGCCGGCGATGCCTCTGGTTCACATAACTTAGGAAACTTAGGATAGAGGGCCTCAGGAACTGTAGTAGCAAACTATTTGCCGCTTCAACGTAGTATCCTTTGCCTAGACGTCGTGTGCAAAGCAGAATAAAAAAAAAGTGCTGGAAAGCGTACTTGTAGATGTACCGTTCGGGCTTGTTCTCATTAGTTATTGCTTATATTCAGCGATGATCTAATGACACGTACGCCATTTTCTTATAGGCGGAATGTAGTTGATAAAGAACCACACACTGCGCTGTCAGCTAGATAGCATACCTCTGCAAGGGGTGGGGGGACAAAAATACATTTACGCCGGATTCAAAAGCGCTGGTGCTATAGAAAGATTCGTTCAAACTGGGGCTGCCTTGGAACTCCACAGATACTTGCAGTCTTAATGAAAGCCATGTTAAATGAGAACGCTGTTCATGCCGGCAATGATAGTGGCAGCCCCGTGGCTTTCGGCAGTAGCATACGCAGACCGTATGGCTGTGTCGTCTACGCTAGGGTTGCGGCGGTAAGACGACATCCACGCCAGCCCGGTTTAGCCCATCCGCGCCTTGAACAGCGGGTTGTGAAAGAAACTCATTGATTTGTAAGGTCTGTAGCTCGGCGAGTAGAAGTCCATCATGGGCGCCGCGGCTACGCTGCCAATGCAGCTCTTGGGGTCCGTGAAGTAGTAGCACACCTGTGGAAAAAAAGAAAGAAAAAAAGACAGCTAATGTTCAACCGGATCCGCCACAACTGTCAATCGAAAAAGGTAAACAAGAAGGGGAGGTTATTATTCTACAATAACGAGACACTACTCAGCAGCGAAAAACACAGGGACACGAAGGTGATTGATTTCTGGGGTTTTACGTCCCAAAACCGGCTATGATTATGAGAGACGCCGTAGTGGAGGGCTCGAGAAATTTCGACCACCTGGGGTTCTTTAACGTGCACTGACTTCGCAGAGCACACGAGCCTCAACATTTCGTCTCCATGGAAATGCTGCCGCCGCAGCCGGGATTCGATCCCGCGACCCTCGCATCAGCACCCAAGTGCC
The DNA here is from genome assembly GCA_013339685.2 of Hyalomma asiaticum. Lineage (NCBI taxonomy): Eukaryota > Metazoa > Arthropoda > Arachnida > Ixodida > Ixodidae > Hyalomma > Hyalomma asiaticum. The sequence continues at coordinate 6,960 of JABSTT010005994.1, read as the reverse complement.
ATAGACACTAGAACACTGTGGCGGGGCGGCAGGGACACAAAGAAAGGAACACACACACGGCGAGGGGCGCCACGCAAGGATCTCGGAGAGAATGCCTGTTGAGGATATAGACGCAGTAAACAGGATTTTCACTCTTCATTAACAAACGAAAAAACGTACACACAGACATACACAATAAATCCCTAAACACGCAAAGAAATAACGAACACTGAAAATAAGAGTCTTATCTCCAAAAAATACCGTCTGGTCTCTAACTATTATCGTCACGAAAGTCCGGCAACCCTGCCATTGGGCAATGACGCCCGTCTTACTGGAAGTCCATGCGTCGCCGTCAAATAGCTGTTGCCTTTGTCGTAGCCATCGTGTGGACGCTACTAGACCGCTGCTTCGACAGCCTGGTAGCGTTGTCGGCAGCTGCGTCGTAGAATGGTGGACCGTACGTGTCTTCGTCGTTCCTCTCAAGCTGCCGTAGCTTCGCTTCGCTAGGCCTCGTAGTCTCGAACGTCTTTCTCGCCAATGAAGCATCACCGCGCTTCGCCGCAGCCGCGTCGTTCCTGAGGACTATACCACGTAGCCCTACGCCTTGAAGCTCTTGCTCGGTATAGTGCCACGTCACACGCTTCACCGCCGCAACGTCGCTCCGAGGACCATCTCGTGACCACCAGCCATATTCGGAAGAGGGTTCATCGCCAGCTCGTCTGAATACACCGGGGAATCGAACCTGGGACCCCTCGCTCCCGAGCGCGATCCGCTACGCGCTCAGCAAACCAGCTTTTTTTTGCTCTATTGCCATTGGACGTTCGTACATAATACATGGGCATGGGTATTCCTACACTCACAACCACAAACAGAAAGAAGTGTTATATATTACAGATATCAGCCCAACATGGCATAATCATGGTAAATTAGAATGATTTCATGTGCAACACAGCTTCTCCACGAGGTACCCATTCATGTACACATGGTGGCGCTTCATGCACTTGTCCTCACGCAAGTATTGTTGAACAGGTTTCGCATCGACATATACGACATAGAGCCATCCTAGATATCCATATGCTATGAAGGCCCAGTTACATTCGAGTGTCAAATGGTACACCGTCATCGTTTTCCACTGGCAAGAACCTTATTCTACAGGCATTTATCGGAAAGTCATTTTAGATGCGGAGCATCTCTTGCTCGCGGGTATGTCACGCGTCCGGCGTCCGCACCCACGCTACGCATGCGCGACTCTCCTCTCCCTTCCCTCTCTCCAACAGCTGCTGCAATAAATAAAGCGGGTAGAGAGCGCGCGCGCGCTTCGCTTCAGTAGTATCTCCTCCTTGAAAGAAGTTGGTTGTGTTGTGTGATGGAAGCAACAGTTCCGTCAGCGAGTGGGTTGACGCAAGTACGCTTCAGCATCAACCCACACTCTGACAACGGTCACGCGATGCGTGGTAACGAACCAAGTTAACAACGTAATAACAAGCAAAGTTCACCGCAAGGTTCACCGCAAAGGTAACACCGAAAACACTGCAAACCTGTAAACACCGCCGTTAAGTGCACCGTTGAAACTCCCAGCGATGCTCCGCATCACCCCATCGTCCCCTTCGGGGAGATGGTGGAATTTTTGAGGGCCCGTTGGACTATGTCCCAGAAGAGCACCGCGTCCCAACATTCTATGAATACATGCTCGATTGTTTCAGGTTTTTTACAAAGTGAACAATCTGAACCCCACGGAACACATAGACCCCTTTCCCTTTCTTCCATCTATGTTTTGACAAGTACGGTGCCACTGAGTAACTGTAAGAAAAAAACCCGAATCGTGCTATGATTCTCTTAAACGTTTCAGGACGTCATGACCGGGTCCGGAAGAGTACAAAGAGCGAAAATAGTGTTTACCACACTTGTACAAGTTTTTACGCGATACAGTGCTTATGTAATCTAAAGAAAAACCTGCCATTAGGAATTCATGAGAGAACCACTTCTTTGTAATAACCTCGTAGGGTTCCAGGTGGATGCATAGTGGAGGTATTAAACTCAGGCAGAGCTTTGCACAAATGCAATTGGCACACATATCGCAAAATATGGTCCTGGCTGTCCCTTAAAAAAGCGACCAATTAGCTGCTTAACAAACAAATGAGCCAAGCCAAGGCCACCGTTGCGATAATAGGTTCGTTCTGCTTGTTCGCTCCCATGGTGATCCCCAAATGAACACAGCAAACACACGATGCAGCTTTTGTATATTTAAACGCGAGCAATGCAATACTTGCAGTACATACCAGAGCTTGTTTACAATAAAAAGATTGCAAGCCGTAGCACGCCCAAACACTGATAATTCCCAACCCTCCCACCTCCCCACTTCGAAATTCTGCACTTTGCCTCCTCCAATACGAGTCACTGTCAGTGTAGTACTGAAGGGGTACTCCCAACTACTTCACTGGTGTTGATGTCCATTTGATAATAAGGAATTTGCTTGGTGTTAAATCCCATGGCCCCATGCTACATCCTTCACATTTCTCCCAGCACCGCCACTGAAGAGGCAAAAACGTTTCACTATTTAGACATTTTCACATATACTCCCTTGGTTGCTGCCGAAAACGGCGATGTCTGCATACGCTAAGACACGTACTTAGTACGAATTTAATTTGAAGCCGGTGATAGCTGCAGAATTCAGAATACTGAGGCGGAAACATTGAATATATATTGCAAATAGAAGAGACGAAAGCGGGCACCCTTGGCGGTCAGACTGTTGGACTTGAATACGATTACCAACTGATTTATTAAATATAATTCGCGTTGTGCACTTGCTGTAGGCCATGCGTACACATTCAAGTATAACAGATCCCACGTTAACATGTTCTAAAACTGCCATTAGGACGTCATGTGGAACTTTATAAAGAGCTCTTTCCAGATCAGTGAAGTGTTGGACCAGTTGGTAAATGATACTTGCCGAGGAGAGCGCTAAATATTAAAGGGCCCATGACAGCTATTTTTTTGTTGGATACTTTTATGTTCTAATGAGTAGAACAGTGTCTTGTAATCACGGCATGGAGTGGCAAATTATCCAGCGTGAAGTCTAATTAGTCACAGCATCGTTAATTTTGTTCAGTTTTAATGAAGCTTCGAAACGCGCGCCAAAAACTGCAAGAAACTAGCGCCGCGGGGCTAGCGCGGCGGCTGTCGGAAGTGAGCGCATGCACTGATCACTTGAGCTCAAGATTCAGTGACGTTGCGGAGAGCGCGAGCGCCAGACCAGCTCGCCACACTCGCTTTGCATCATAGCGTGTGTACAATGCACGCTTGAGGGACCAACACGGAGAGGAAGCAGAAAAATACGGCTTTTGGCGTTGCCTCCGCGATCGGCTGCGAGAGCCGATCTTGGAGGCCACGCTCGGAGGCCATAGCGCGGCGCGCCCGTGTCTCTCTGTGACGTCAGATATCAAATTACAAAAGTGAAACGTCACAGATGGCCCACAAACTACGTCATACTAGTGACGATGTCGCGAGGTGCCGCAAACCCAGATGAGCATTTCTGGTCACTTTAAATACATATTAAAATATCTTAACGACAACGTTCGCCGTTAATACTTGGCCACAAGTGCCTTCAGATGTTCGACAACCAAACAACACAAACATATCGGGTTTGAAATTTTGGTGTCATGGGCCCTTAAGGAAGAGACTGGGGCCCTTCCTAAATTTTTAGCGCTCTCCTCCGCAAGTATGGCTTTTTCCAGCATTCTAACACACTTCATGTTGTGTGGATATTTGTTAAAATGGTGCTTCCCTTAATTCCACATGTTTGGTGCGAGCCTACTAACTCTTTGATAGCAGTCTGCAGCCTGCTTGCTAGTATTTTCATCAAAATCTTATAGTCCACATTAGCTAGGCATATAGGACGATATGTTACTTGACGCACTTTATCCTTGTCATCAGTTTTCGTTATTAAAATTCTATGGGAAGACTTGCACGAGAGAGGAAGAGTGCCTTGTTTATAAGCCTCATTAAATAGTACTGCTAGTGGGCATGCAAGGCCATTTATGAAGTTCTTGTAAAAAGAGGCCCCGGAGACTTGCCAAGGTTAACTTTACTCACTTCATGCTCTGAGATGGGTGACATATGTTTTGTTGCATCATCCAACAGTGGAATAAGGGGAAAGAACTTCCTTTTGAAGTTGCTGATGTCTACTGCATTGTAAGAAAACAGCCTGCAGTAGTATTCATAAAAGGCTTGCTCAGTTTCCGTATTTTCCTTCGTAATCCTGCCTTTGATTTCCGTTTCGTGTATTTCGTTGCGAGTTGAATGTCCCTTTCCCATAGCTATGCCACGTTTGAACGGTCCTTCAAGGTGCCTCATGTGTTCTGCTCTAGCCCTTAGAAGGGCACCTCTGTGTCGTTCAGTGTTAATATGTTCGAGCTTTCGTTTTACCGCACAGATGTCACCTTTAAAAGCACGGGGCGCTGCACTTTACTCTTTTATTAATGTATACAAATTTTCTCGTAATCTCGCGTCTTTCATTGGCTCATTTTTGATAATGCTCCCACGCTCTATCGCAGCCATCTTCAACAATTGTTTAAAATACTTCCATTCCGTAATGGTATAAATACCATTCTCTGTACTTAATTGTTTAATGGCATCAGTTGTCTTGGATATTAAAACGTCATTCTCCAGAAGCTTATTGTTTAGCTCCCACATCTCCCAGGAAAACTCTCTCACTCTCTTGCAGCCCATATCGAATATCACCAAACAGTGGTTGCTGAATGACACAGGGACAACATGATAATTGCAACACAGAGGACGCAGTTTAACTGAAACATGCGCTCTGTCCAGGCGAGCATTACTGGTTCCTTGATAATGCGTGTACTGGGAACATCTGCTAGTACTTAACCATTCGCCCCCATCATCCAGACCATACTCATTAAAGGTATGTGTCAATACATTTCTACTCGCATCATCAAATGGTGTAGTACTGGTTTTTCCTTTTGGTTAACATGCACGATTGAAATCCGCTAATAGTATCAAAGTGCGCTCACAATTACAGTGCTGCTTAATGGCTTCAAAAAAATTCGCGACCTTCCTCTGTGTGGTTCGGCGCGTAGATACATATTCCACGCCAATTCATGAAACAGAAGGAAAAATAACACGCAACAAAATGACCTGACAAACAAGTTAATTCAGGGCTGGGCAGTATCGCGATACAAGGGTATCACGATAGTATTTCAGTGATACTTTTGAGTATCTGTACTGCTGTATAGAGATACATTTCAAAAATGTGTTTGTATCTCGGTAGTGAAATACTTTTACGATGTATTGCCCGTATTGCGATACTATGCAGGACACGGGTATCTCGTTACTTTTTTTTTCCGGAATGAGATGAGACGTGTTTCCAATGACGCGGTTCCACGCGGAAATTCGGTGCCGTTCCGCTGCTGTTCCGATCTTTCACCTCCGCTTGGCATAAGTTGGGGATGGATTTGCAACAATGGGCAAAGTCACATCGGGGTCGTTGCGAAAGCCAAGCCAATCTGTTAGCTTTTACGTTAATACATTTGGCGTGCGTGGTTTGTGATGGTGGAGTGTTTCGCGTTTTTGTTCCCGTTAAGTGTAGCTTTCCTTCTGTTGTGTAGTTCTTTTAATGTTCTTCCTTTCGTTTCCCACCCTTGTTCTGACACGAACTGCTCGATGTCGCTGAGCAAGACGTGCGTGGTTTGTTTTTCGCGTTTCTTTCATAGGTTTCCGTGAAGTGTAGCTTTTCTTGTATCCTGCAATATATTTTTTTTTTTCGATTTCGTTCCTCGCCCTCGTGCTCACAGAACTGTGCGATGTCTTTGAGCCATACTGCGCCCTGCGGGGACGAGAACCTCGACCAGTTCTTTGTTGTTTTGGCAATCCAGCGAACAGCGCTCCGCCAGGAGTTCCAAATACTGCGCCTGCAAGAGGGGCTCGAGGCACTCGACGAAGATATCGCGAACGAAGTCTCGTTGTACATTCCGTCTCGATTGGACATTCAGTCTCGTTGGACATTCCGTCTCGTTGGAGCTTGAGGTCCAATAGTGGACATTTCGTCTCGTTGTACATTCCCTCTCGGTTGGACATTCAGTTTCGTTGGACATTCCGCCTTGGTTGGACATTTCGTCTGGTCTGTCACGTGACCTACAGTACATTCCATCTCGTTGGATATTCACTCTAGGCTGTCACGAGACCCAAAGGTCTTCGCACTGGATTGTAGTCTACTCCGTTGTCTGCATGGAGTAGACGACGAAGTAGAGCTTTTAGCAGCTAAGCCCAGCTTAAAGGGCCCCTAAACAACCCCGAGGTCCAAAATTTGTTTTAAAGATATAACTGCGCTCCTGTGCGGTGTGAACATGCTCCCGCAAGAATTTTGCGAATAGGTGCAATAATAGAGAAGTTACACGGGTTTAAGTGACCGCTTGCGCCGGTTTCGTTTTCTCGGTCGGCCTCCCCACCCTTCTCTGCTGAGGCGAGGGTAGGGGCGGCGCGCCGTCGAGACTCCGGCCACTTTTGACACGTGACCTGACGTGATCATTTGACGTCATTGACGCTTGCGCTGCGGAACCGGTTGCTCCCGTTCTAGAAACGTTGGGTTGCTCCTGCGCTCACGCCGGTGGGATGGCCAGGGGATCTGACAATAGACGTTTCGACCAATCAACGAGATACGACTACGCAAAGTTGCTCGCGGTACGACATGACGACACCTAGGATGCGAGCGCGACTGGTCAGTCGCCGGAAAGAAGCGCGCGAATTGTTTTTTGAAATACCGCGTCTGTGTGGCGCGCAGCGCTGTCATATTCGCAAAATGTGATCGCCGCAACCTTCTCTATGATTGAGTTAGCTTGTTTGGGCGGCTTTGAAAAAAAGTAGGAGCCTGTTTAGTGGCCCTTTAAGCTACTGTAAAAACTCTTTCGTGCCAGTTTTAAGAGCGAAGCTGTCTAAGCTAGCCGTAATTTGTCAGGCGTCATGCAA
>JABSTT010005993.1:0-14071 GCA_013339685.2 Hyalomma asiaticum | reverse complement strand
CGCTAGCCCCGCGGCGCTAGTTTCTTGCAGTTTTTCGCGCGCGTTTCGAAGCTTCATTAAAACTGAACAAACTTAACGATGCTGTGACTAATTATACTTCACGCTGGAGAATTTGCCACTCCATTCCATGATTACAAGACCCTGTTCTACTCAATAGAACATAAAAGTCCCCAACAAATAAATGGCTGTCATGGGCCCTTTAAGCACAGGCGAGACCGCTTCATAGCAGAGCGTAACAAATTTCGCCCAAGCCGACGGAACTGCGCTCGGAACCATACTGAGCAACGCGTGAGCAAAGGGCTGTTTTCTTGCTAGGTGATATCAGTGGTAAAATGAATATATTGAAAACAAACAAATAGATTTGCCTGGGCGCGCGCGTGTACACGAAATGATTTATTTTCTATGCATGTCAGTCAACTTGCGCCTTCCCAGCTAGAGCGTAGGCTTTAGGTATATCGGTTGCACTGCGTTCCATTCTTGGCTCCACGAGACACCCATTAGGAGAGCTATTCCGGCCTGACACGCTTGCTATCCTGCCTAAACTCCTGCCTGGAAACGATGGCCTCTCCTTACCACTGTCTTCTGTTCCTCCCTCTCCACCTGACCTCAATGACGCTGATTGAACCGCGCTAGAAACTCGCGCTGCCTGCGCAAGATGTCTACTGAAAGAAACGCTCTCGGCAAAAAAAAAAGAAAAAAATATGACAGATCCCACGTGCAGTGGGAATCAAGAAAATGCGAAGCACGCATCAGGAACGTAAGATGGATTTGCATTGTTGTCTCGCTATGCCGAGCTTGGTACATATTAAGTTAACGAAACGGCCGCAAGAGCATCATGACCGTGGCATGTAAACCATGCCGCTCATGCACGCATGTCATGATTCCAATGTTATGACCTCTCATATACGTTCGTCATGCAGTCCTGTTGTGCCATAGCAAGTTTGCTATATAACCCATTAATGAAAGGCGTGGCATGTAAATCATGCCGCCCATGACATGCATGACAGAAACGAACTGCGCGAAAAACACGGACGAGGAAGACACACGCACATGTGCGTGTGTCTTCCTCGTCCGTGTTTTTCGCGCATTTCGTTTCTGTCATGCATTACCAACTCGCCCAGCGTTCTATCCTTCTAAATGACATGCATGTCATGCTTTTCATGTTATGACCTGTCATTTCAGTTCATCATACAGTCATGTTGTGGCATACCAGTTTTCATATCCATCCCATTAACGACACGGCAGGAGATCACCAAGATCGTGGCATGTAAATCATGTCGCTCATGACATGCATCCCATGATTTTCATGTTATGACCTGTCATTTACGTTCGTCATGCAGTCATGTTGTGGCATGCCAATTTTCGTATACATCCCGTTAACGAAACGCGTGGCATGTAAATCATGTCGCTCATGACATGCATATTGAAACGGAACAGAATAAACGGTGGAATTATTTACAGCGTTTGTATTTCAGACCAACCAAGCTGGGAGTCACACCACGCTCACCCAAGATACATCATCGTCTTCTTTCTTGGGTGTCTCTCACATCCCTGTAACCGTACACCCCACTGCAGGTCAGCGTCATTAATCGCCACGTAACATAACCCTCCCGCGGCGGAAGCGCCGACCCGGCGCGTCTATGGAGACCCTGCGGAAGGCGGGTGGTAACGTTTGAGCCTCGAGACATGGACGACGTCACGTGGTAGCAGACCCGAAGAGGTAGCGGGATCGGCGGGTGCAATTTCATAAGTGACCTCTGTCACTTGTCGAAGGACACGGTAGGGGCCTGAGTATCGAGATAGCAGCTTCTCAGAAAGTCCGGGACGTCGTGTTGGGGACCAAAGAAGAACGAGCGAGTTCGTAGGAAAACGTTCGTCACGATGGCGCTGGTCGTAATGTCGCTTCTGGGTCTCTTGGGACGTCGTTAGTCTGCGACGGGCAAGCTGACGGGCATGATCAGCGCGGGCAATCGCGTCACGAGCGTAAGAAGTGTTCGAAGGTGGAACTGCTGGAAGGGACGTGTCCAACGGCAAAGTTGGTTCACGGCCGAACAGGAGGTAGAACGGGGAGTATCCAGCAGTGTCGTGGCGAGACGAATTATATGCAAAGGTAACGTATGGTAGTGCAACGTCCCAATCGAGATGGTCATCCGACACGTACTTAGAAAGCATGTCGGTCAGGGTCCTGTTCAGGCGCTCCGTGAGGCCGTTGGTCTGCGGGTGGTATGAAGTTGCCAGTTTGTGCTGTGTAGAGCAGGACCGCAGGATATCGTCAATTACTTGAGAAAGGAAGGTACGGCCGCGGTCGGTCAGCAATTGACGTGGAGAACCGTGGACTAAAATAACATCATGTAGTAGAAAGTCAGCCACGTCTGTGGCACAGCTGGTTCGGAGTGCTCGTGTGATGGCGTACCGCGTCGCATAGTCGGTAGCGACTGCAATCCATTTGTTTCCTGCAGCAGATGTTGGAAATGGGCCTAGGAGATCGAGGCCCACACGGAAAAAGGGCTCCGCAGGGACGTCGATGGGCTGAAGGTACCCTGCAGGAAGCCTTGATGGTTTCTTGCAGCGCTGGCAGACTTCGCAGGCATTGACGTAACGCCGCACAGAGCGCGTTAGACCAGGCCAATAGAAGTGGTTGCGTACCCGGTCGTAGGTGCGGGCAACACCTAAGTGGCCAGCCGTTGGGGCGTCGTGAAGTTCCCGGAGAATTGCGGAGCGCAAGTGTGCCGGAATGACAAGAAGGAGCTCAGGTCCGGTAGGTGCCATATTTCGTCGATATAAAGTTCCATTCTGCAGAGTGAACATGCGTACTGAGGTGTCGCTTGGTGAGGACTGAAGCCGATGGATCAAGTTACTTAAGTGTGGGTCCCGGCGTTGTTCATCGCTAATGTTGTAGAGCTCAGAAATCGAAAATATGCTATTGATGGATACTGTAGCTGTAGAGTCAGCGTCGGCCACTGGGTACCGAGACAAGCAATCCGCATCTTGGTGCAGTTTTCCCGACTTGTACACCACGGTGTAGGTATACTCCGGTAGACGGAGCGCCCAGCGAGCGAGACGACCAGTAGGATCTTTCAGAGAGGCCAGCCAACATAGGGCATGGTGGTCGGATACTACCGTAAATGGCCGGCCAAGGAGATAAGGGCGAAATTTTGCATTTTGCAACTGCCCACACGAGAGCGAGACATTCTCGCTCCGTAATAGAATAATTTCGCTCCGAGGTGGACAGCAGCCTGCTGGCATAAGCAATTACACGAGTCTGTCCACGTTGTCTTTGGGCGAGCACAGCGCCTATACCGTAACCACTGGCGTCAGTGCGGATTTCGGTTGGTGCTGAAGGGTCGTAGTGGGCCAAAATTGGGGGCGTGGTGAGTAGTGTAGTGAGTTGAGAGAAAGCGGCAGCTTGCCGGGGACCCCAGTCAAAAGGCACGTCTTGTTTTAGAAGATCTGTGAGTGGTCGAGCAACCTCGGCGAAGTTTCGCACAAATCTACGAAAATAGGAACAGAGCCCTACAAAGCTGCGAACATCTTTGGCAGATTTCGGCACAGGGAAGTCTTTCACGGCGCGAATCTTCTCAGGGTCGGGCTGTACGCCGGCAGCGTCCACAATATGCCCAAGGATCGTAATGCGGCGGCGGCCGAAACGGCACTTGGACGAGTTCAGTTGAAGTCCGGCCAGACGAAACACCTCAAGGACCGCTGATAGGCGTGCAAGATGAGTTTCAAACGTGGCTGAGAAGACGATGACGTCGTCTAAATAACATAGACACGTAGACCACTTGAACCCCTGAAGAAGAGAGTCCATCATACGCTCGAAAGTGGCTGGGGCGTTACATAAGCCGAAAGGCATGACCTTAAACTGGTAAAGCCCGTCGGGGGTTATGAATGCCGTTTTCTCCCGGTCCATGGGATACACAGCGATTTGCCAATATCCAGAGCGAAGATCGATAGAAGAGAAGTAAGTGGCACCATGCAAGCAATCCAGGGCATCATCGATTCGCGGCAGTGGGTAAGAGTCTTTCTTCGTGATGGTATTGAGATGGCGATAATCTACGCAGAAGCGCCACGATCCATCCTTCTTTTTTACTAGCACCACAGGGGATGCCCATGGACTGGAGGATGGCTCAATAATGCCCTTTGCAAGCATTTTGGATACTTCGTCTTGTATGACACTTCGCTCAGACGCGGACACTCGGTAAGGGCGACGGTGAATGGGACTAGCATCGCCGGTGTGTATGCGATGCCTGACAACTGACGTTTGTCCTAAAGGCTGATCACCGAAGTCAAAAACGTCCCGATAGGACCAGAGAATGCTGTGGAGGGCTTCAGATTGCTCAGGTGGAAGATCAGCGGCAATCATGCTGTGGATATCACGGCTTTCACAATTGGTCATCCTGGGTGCGCCTTGTTCGGGTACGACAGCACCGAGAGTGAAAGCTTCTGCCTGAAAATCTTGGAGTGGGTGAAGGAGAGCCACGGACATGCCTTGTGGGAACACTTGATTGGTGAGACCAAAGTTGAGAAGTGGCAGGTAGGCTCTACTAGCTGTAACGCGGAGGACTGTATAGGGGACAGTGACACAACGCGTAAGGAGCACGTTTGTGAGAGGGGCAGCAAGATATTCGCCATCCGGGACAGCTGGCGAACATGACAGTTCGACGTACGTCACAGTTTTTGACGGCAAATGAACAAAGTCGCTGCAATGTAAACGGCACGGATGCTGGTGATCGGGTTCACAGTACTGCGGCAGTTCAAGACGGAGGACACCGGTGGAGCAATCAATGAGAGCGGAATTGGCGGCGAGAAAATCGAGGCCAAGGATGATGTCGTGGGGGCATTTCACCAGGACATTAAAAACGACAACTACGTCATGGCCAGCGATTGTAACGCGAGCTGTACACATGCCAACAACGGCGACTGTGCCACCATCTGCGACTCGTACGGCACAGGTCATAGGAGGCGTAAGAACCTTCTTCATACGACGACGAAATGTGGCACTCATAACACAAACATGAGCCCCTGTATCAACCAAAGCTCTCACAGGGATACCGTCGACATGTACTTCGAGAGTGTTCCGGTGAAGACGTAAGGGCAAAAGAGGATTTTCGGACAAAGTCGACAGTGCAGCTTCACCTCCAGAAGCTGCGCAACCTAGTTTTCCGGGGACAGGCGACGGCTATAAGAGGGCGATGGAGAGCGGCGGCGGGTCGGTGAACGAGATGAGTGGTTGTGAGGTGGCGACGACGGAATGTATCGGCCGTTGTCTTCAGGGGCGTTGAAAGCAGAGAATTCGTTGCGGGTCGGGTAACGGCGAGCAGGTCTACGGAAGGGACTGGAATACGTGGCGAACTGGTTAGGCGACGTATACGGCCACTGGCTGCGACAATAAGCAGCGATGTGTCCTGCACGGCAACAGCGGAAGCAGATGGGCTTATCGTCTGCTGTTCGCCACTCGGACGGATTCCTGGAACGAACAGGAGGGTACTGACGGCGTCGAGGAGCGTCTGACGAAACGAACGGGGTATCCGAATTGTTTACGGCGCAGACAGAAGGAAGCAGACCAAGGTTGGTGAATTCTTGCCGAACAACGGCCTGGATCAATGACACGGTTGGGGCCGGTGCGTCGGAAAACATATTCTTGTTCGCAGCAGGGCATGCGGCCACGAGTTCGCGCCGGACGATTCGCGTGACATGTTCAGATGCAGACTGCTCGTAAGGAACTGTCTCGCAGGAAGACGTCGGAGCCGTGTTCGGAAGGCGCTCAAAATGGTGTGATATGCGCCGGCTTTTCGCTTGCTCTAAGCGGCGACACTCCTTAATCACTGCGTCGACGGTCGCTACGTTATTAAATACAAGCAGATTGAATGCATCATCTGCAATGCCCTTCAGTATGTGAGAGACTTTTTCAGTCTCGGGCATTCTGTCATCGCCTTTTTGGCACAAGGCCAGTACGTCCTGGATATAGGACAAGTATGGCTCCGTTGACGTCTGGGTACGTACCGCCAGTTGTTTCTTAGCAGCGAGCTGCCGCCCAGACGGGTTCCCGAAAAGGTCGCGGAGCTGTTCTTTAAAAGTATCCCAGCTGGTGATATCTTGCTCGTGGGTCTCAAACCAGACGCGAGGAGTCTTGTCCAGGTAAAATATCACGTTCGCCAGCATGACGGTTGGATCCCAGCCGTAGGTCTTGCTGACGCGCTCATACATCCCAAGCCACTGATCCACGTCAACGTTGTTTGCGCCGGCAAAGATACCGGGATCACGGGGTTGTGATAGAGCGACGTACTGAGTGGTGATCGCTGGTGGTGACATAGCTGAAGTGGACGGAGGCGTGTCATTGCCCGGAGCCATGCTTGTAGACTCGAGGTGGCGTCCACTGCGGAGCTCCGTCGTAGAAGACTGAAGGGTACCCAGCACTTCCACCAAAAATGAAACGGAACAGAATAAACGGTGGAATTATTTACAGCGTTTGTATTTCAGACCAACCAAGCTGGGAGTCACACCACGCTCACCCAAGATACATCATCGTCTTCTTTCTTGGGTGTCTCTCACATCCCTGTAACCGTACACCCCACTGCAAGTCAGCGTCATTAATCGCCACGTAACAATATTATGATTTCCTCGTGACCTATCAGTTAGGTTCATCATGCAGTCATGTTGTGGCACACCAATTTTCGATTACATCCCGTTAATGAAACGGCCAGGACAGCACCAAGACCGTCACAAGTAAATCATGCTGCTCATGACATGCATGTTATGATTTTCATGTTAGGACCTGTCACTTACGTTCGTCACGCAGTCATGTTGTGGCCTGCCAATTTTCGTATACATCCCATTAACGAAACGGCCGGGAGAGCACCAAGACCGTCGTATGTAAGTCATGTCGCTCATGACATGCATGTTATGACAGGTGTCACTTATGTTTGTCATGCAGTCATGTTGTGGCATGCCAATTTTCGTATACGTCCCATTAACGAAACAAATGGCATGTAAATGATGTCGTTCATGACATGCATGTCTCGATTTTCATGTTATGACCTGTCATTTATGTTCGCCATGCAGTCATATTGTGGCATACCAATTTTTGTATACATCCCATTAACGAAACGGCCAGGAGAGCACAAAATCGTAGGCGGCTAGATAGATAGATAGATAGATAGATAGATAGATAGATAGATAGATAGATAGATAGATAGATAGATAGATAGATAGATAGATAGATAGATAGATAGATAGATAGATAGATAGATAGATAGATAGATAGATAGATACGCTCAAGGTCACCGAAGTTCGCTAAGAAATGCTTCGCATTTAAAAGGACGATCATTTAGTTTAGCACAGCCTTCTTCAAGTTGTCCGTCAGGGATTCTAGTCTCACAGGCGGCTCACACTTTATGCAGCCTCATTGCCATTTTCTCAGAGCTTAGTGTCTAACTCCTGCAGGGAGAATTGTGAAATAACGCGCGCATTAAGACGGTCAAAGTTACTCTTAAATGTCCCAAAATATCTTGCCAGAGAAAGTGTTATATTAGTAATTATTTGGCTATTACATCATCATCAGAACTATCATCATCAGCCTATTTTACGTTCACTTAAGGGCGATAATTTAAGGTGCATTCAGACGAAGGACGGAAACCGGATTTTTCGCCGACGCGGACGGGTACTCCGCGGACTGGCCGGCTGCAGGTGTATCCACACGGCAGACAAAGCACTAGCAGACGACGCAGCCGGAGAACCGGTTCACTCTCCAGCACACCCTCTCCACTAGCTACCAAAAGAATGGTTTGAGAGTTTCTCCTCCACCGGCATGCCGACAACAATAGCCGACAACAGTCGCGCGGAGAGGGGGAGAAGAGTACTGGTTGCCGTCACAGCTCTCCCCAGCCAGAATCTGGATGTCAAAAAGGGGCTCGCATTATCCGTGTCCGCGGGTCGCGAGCGAGACGCGGACGAAGCGAATCGGTGATGTGCGGTCACGTGACGAGCCGTCCGGCCAGGCAAATCCGGTTTTCGTCCTTCGTCTGGATGCACCTTTGCCATTCGCCTTGTCCTCTGCAAGTTGATTCAATTAACTTTCAGGCTGCGAATGTTTTCCCTTTGTTGTCACCGTCCATCGGTTCTCCGTTCTCAGCATTAGGTGTCCTGCTCATGTACACTTTTTTCTCTTCGCTGTTATAACGATATCAACAACCCTTGTTTGTGCCGTGCTCTATTCTGCTTGCTTTCTGTCTCTTACCGCTGCACTCATATTTTTGTTCCATTGCACGTTGCAGTCGTTAGTTTTATCTCGACTGTTTGTTACCTTTCATGTTTTTATTTTCAATGCATTTGATGTATCTTCAAGGCCATAATTACGTATCGCAAAGAGTAGCAAATTGATGGATGTGTATATGAAATAGTCGCGGAGAGACGCCCCATGCAAGATAACACCAAGTGGCGGGCACTAATTAAACGCTGTCGTTTCATAGTGCAAAAATGGTTAGTGGAACGCTGTTGCAAGCCATTGATGGTGTGTAGCTTTTTGTAGCAATGATGCTTAGCACAACATGAACGTACCCAAAATATGCAGTGAAACATAGCTAAAGGAACGCTCAGCCTGCAACACCGTGCACTACCGATCCGGAATATGCGTGTGTACTGCACACCGGTCATGGCAAAATGGGACCTGCAAAAAAATTACACCATCTCCCGCTAAAGGTGCATTCAGACGAAGGACGGAAACAGGATTTTTCGCCGACGCGGACGGGTACTCCGCGGACTGGCCGGCTGCAGGTGTATCCACACGGCAGACGATGCACTAGCAGACGACACAGCCGGAGAACCGGTCCTCTCTCCAGTACACCCTCTCCACTAGCTACCAAAAGAATGGTTTGAGAGTTTCTCCCCCACCGGCAAGCCGACAACAGTCGCGCGGAGAGGGGGGAAAAGCACTGGTTGCCGTCACTTTTTGTGGACACGCTAAAGCGGCAGCTCTCCCCCGCCAGAATATGGATTGAAAAAGGGGCTCGCATTATCCGTGTCCGCGGGTCGCGAGCGAGACGCGGACGAAGCGAATCGGTGATGTGCGGTCACGTGACGCGCCGTCCGGCCAGGCAAATCCGGTTTTCGTCCTTCGTCTGGATGCACCTTAAAGGGAACCATGAGGCGATGCGAAGCAGCACGGGGGCTGCACACCGCGCTTGCATCGGTTTCACTAGGTGTTTCTTTTAATGGAGTACCTGCTTATCATGTGTTGCACTATCCAAGAGTTCTTGTAGATGTCCATGTTGAGGTCTCTCACCATGTTCTCACCACGTTCTTTTACACGTTGTCGTATGCCACCATTGCTCTTTGCAGGTACAATTCTACGTTCCCTTTGCAGAGATTGGATTCCAAGTACACGGTCACGATCACGGCACTGTCATGATCACGGTGCTCCGGGCTAGGCAAGCCCAGCGCTAACGGCAGCTTCGGCGGGAAACTGCTTCGGATGAAACGCGGGCTCGACATGCCGAAACGCAACGGCAGCGTCGCAAGCAAACCCCGCCGTACGCAACGCCGACGTCATGTGGAGAGGGGGAGTGGAGAGGAGGTGTGTGGAGAGGGTCACGTAGAGAGGGGGAATAGAGAGGAGGTGTGTGGAGAGAGTTTGCTCATGCGCAGTAAGGGAGGTTACGCTGCACACCACCACCACCACCGGATTGAACTCCACCGTAAGCTGCTTCGCATCTAAAAAGCACCCCACCACTAAGAGCGCAGAAAGGCAAGCTAATCAAAAGCGGCCTTACACCGCGACTAGCACAGCAAGGGACAATAGTAATGGTGATTGAAGCGCCGTCGGTGGGAAGGGGGTCTCTCGGCTTGTGGACACAGGGGTGGGAGGAGAAAAGCAAGAAGGTGAAGGGTTCAACTCCATGCGGCACGTGGCGAAACTTTTAGGGGCGAAGCTCCTTAAGGTTTGGGTCTGTTCGTCCGTTGTAGTAGCGCGTTAGCTACTAGGAACGCGCTACTAGGAGGGCGCGTGTGGGAGGCGCGCCCTCGGCCAACACGCTCTAGAGGGTGTTGGTTGACTATGGAAACGCTCTTTCTTCGATGAATGCGCTACCAGCTCGCAAAGGAGAACGCGCCCTCACCCGCGAGAGAAAAGCTTGACGCAGGCAGCGTCTTCTAGCGAACTCCTTGATTGAAAAAAGTCACAGTGTTCGCCGCAAGGGTGAAGCAATGAATGCGATAGCAAGAAACTGTAATGCTATACGAAGTGAGGCTCGCAGATTCAGGAGCAATAATACTTCTAGCAAACATGCACTTGCTAAGTGAGCGCCTCCCGTGGGCAGCGCGTGCTGGTACGAAGGGCTTTATACGTTGTGTCACAAAGCTACACATACAAAGCTAGGGGAGGCCGCTAAATGAACAAACAGAAGATGAGCGCGAACTATCAAGTGAAGCACGCACGAAACGAACGCACTGATATACACCGAACGAGCGCGAATAAGCTGTCACAATGGATACTCTCAGTTTGAACAGCGCTTCTGTTGCAAAGGCGGCCGAGGCAGCGAAGGAAACTAGCGTGCTTCTAGTGTCGAGCTGTGACACTTGATAGTTCGCGCTCATCTTCTGTTTGTTCGTTTAGCGGCGTCCCTTGAGCTCGAGTGACTTTTGTGCGCTCCCTTAACATCAGCGCGGACGCGGACATCACGGTGATGATGAAATTCATTTAAGAAGGAAAGGAGGACCGAAGGTCACTGGTGGGGAGAGAGGGTAGTGGGGAGGGGGTAGGCAAACACTAAATCATGCACGCCAGGCCGCTAGAAACTCCAAAGTGGGCTAGTGTAACGAGACGATCAGGGTGTTCAAGTATATCCTTTTGTGAAGCATTGAGATCTGTGTGTAAGAATATATCGCTGTTTTTTCGATGAGGGCGAAAAGCAGGGCAGTGGTCACCTAGGTTTTCGATGTTTACTGTGGCTGTGCAGAAACAGCGGCAAAAGGTACATAAGCAGAGGGCAGATGTGTCGATGCCCCTCTTCTTGTCTGCGACGGTCTGCCATTTATGGATGATGTCAGGGGTAGTGGCTGTGTTTGCTAAGACTTTGTTTATAAATATTTAATATTTCTTGGGAGCTTAATCGCGAAAGACTCAAAGACGTCACGCCTCCTCGAATCTTCAAGGACCTCGCCCTCTGTCGCTCCCAAGACATCATGGTGAAAGCTCGAAACATCCCTTTTCCTCTCACCACGAGACAACCGCGCGAGCAGACAGCGGAAAGGCCCTGCGCAAATATTAGAAGAAGCGAGCGAGCTGGCCGACGATTTTTTAAATGCGCCCGTGGCGCTCCTGGCGCCATCTCGCTGGTAATGAAGAAACGCTTATAAGCGCTTGCCGTCTATGAGTCCTGCCAGCGGTAAAGGGTGTGTATATAACGCTCGCCGCTAGCTCTTTGAGGAGTCGGCTCTCTGTGGCGTAGCGGTTAGCGCCACGCGCTGCGGTGCGAGAGGTTCCTGGTTCGATTCCGCGCTTCGGGAGCATTTATCTGGATTATTTTTCTTTGGGACTTTTATATATATATACATACTTATACATATACGGTTCATGACGGCGGCGACGGAGACGGCAAAAACCAGACGAGACTATCCATATAATTGCTATCGCAATAAAGTACCGACTGCTCGCGCTGGAGAACCGTTGACCGGCCACCCGTGTATATATATATATATATATATATATATATATATATAGGCACTGGATCTTGACTTGCAATGATGTGCCCTTGGGAGATTTCACTTGTGCGTAGTTGAACCATAAGGATTCGTAGCGTGCGCGTTAACTAAATTAATCCGGAACTCGGCACGATCTACGATGAACCTCCGGAGCTTCGCCCACTCATCATCATTCACTCCGTGGATATGCTGTGATTTTTTTTTGAACTAGCCCCGCGTGAGCTGGAATCCTGGCCATGACGAGGGGAAATGTATGCTAGAGGAAGAATACGGTCATCGTGCAAGGCTTGCTTGCTTGAAAAACTTTATTCAGGTAAATATACATGGAGGTAGTTTGAGGTGACCCGGAGAGGGCTACCCCTCACAAACACTAGGTGGGTCCCTCATTACAGGATCCCAATGGCGACTGCCGCGGCTCGAGCTCGGTCGTCCAGGGCCTTCTGGCTCGCCAGGTCGGAGCAGCCGAGCAGGGCTGCCTCCCAGTCCTCCAGGGTGGGGTTTGGTTTTGGGGCAAAGTTCGGGGTTGATTGACATGCCCACACCATGTGGAAGATGTCCGAGGACTTCTCCGCACAGTGTGGGCATTTTCCTGTATAGGCAGGATCAAAGTGTTTTAGAACTGCCGGGCACAGCAGTGTTTTGGTGTAGAGGCGGAGGAGTGTGCGTTCCTCTGCCTTTGTGACGCCCTTACAGGGCTTAGGATAAATTGCATGGCCGAATCGAAAAAATTGAGTAACATCTCGAAAAGTGAGGGCCGGATTGGGGTCGGGATCTACCTCGGAAGGGTCGGAAGGCGTTACCCGGAGAGTGAGCGCGCGGGCAGCGGCGTCTGCCGTTTGGTTGCCTTCGAGGTCCATGTGAGCAGGAGCCCATACAATCGTTCGAGACGCGGGGGCACCGAGACAGTGGATATTTTGAAGGACGCGGTACACCAAGAAAGGAATATACCCCTGTTGAATATTTCTGCAGGCCCCTTTCGAGTCAGTGATTATGACGCGCGAGTTCAGGTCTGCGACAGCTAGCGCGATGGCGACTTCCTCCGTATGTGCTATGTTCTGCGCTTTGAATGTTAGCCCATTCACTGCGACGTTCTGGTGTACGACTGCGGCCGCGTACCACCCCCCATGGTGAGGGCCAGAGGCGTCCACGTAAAAGATCCTATGTTAGTTCCCATAGTGGCGGGCCAGTGCCTCCGCCCGCGCAAGGCGCCTGCCACTGTGGTCATCACGTGTCATGTTGACCGTGGGTTTCAGGAGTAACAGGGGAAAGCTGAACATGCCGGCGATAGATAGTAAAAGGCGCTTAGAGCATTGGTGGCGCAAAAGTATGGAGCAAACAAAAGCGCAAGGTAGTTCGGGTAAGATTGTTCCATCACAGCAGAACGATAATAGATAAAATAAATAGACGAGGAAAAAAATTAGTTGTGAAAATATGTGTGATTCGGGAAAAGAAATGGTTGTAAACGAAAAAGAAATAAAGCTAGAGCTTGGTGGCCCGGCCACCGCCCCGTTATAAAGGGGACGCTCCTAATATCCATCCATCCATCTATCTCCAGACTTCGGGGATGCGTACGCGCTCTTCCGTCGGTGTTGAGTGGTGGATATGTAGTCGGGCTAATAGGCGGCGTCCCGACGTCGTATTTGATAAGGTCCCTCCATAATTTTTAAGGTAGCGACATCTGTCTGCCGCGCGCGCCACCTAGAAAGTTCCTGTAGCAGACGACGCCCAAGCATGTCATTCAGCTGGTGGAAAAATATCTGCACATGCTAGGAAATGAAAGCTACTGATGCCTGACTGTGATGGTAGCCGAAATAAGGGCCCAAAATGGTAAAGCTGTGCCTTTATTTCAAATAAACATTGAAAAAGAGAGCGGAAAAAAATGTTTGATCGCCTAGATTCGGCATGTTTACGTCTCGTATATTCGCGCTCGTATTACATTGCATTTTGCAACCTAAATTGCCTGCATATAATTAAAAAAAAACGGAGGCGTGTTGATTCGCTTTCATTTCACAAAGCTGTCGAAGCTCTTGACGGTAAACAACAAAGAGCTCTGACCGACGACAACCCGAGGCGAGTTTATCCGCCTCGGGTTTATCTGCCCATGGCGCCTGCCTTGGTCGTTGTGTCAGCCGTACCTTGGAGACTGCGTGAGCTTAATCCGATTGCTCTCCGCCCTTCTTGCTCGTAAGTGTGGTGTGTACATACAGCGGTCACTGCGGTCGAAGAATGCATCCAAATAAGAAGGACTGATAGCCATCCCGACCGAGAAAATTTCGACATGGCGTTGCTGAAACGCGATCTTCGCTGAAAGTAAACATCCTGCGCACGTTTGTGGAAACTAAAATGTAGTGTAAACGAGTGCGCCAACAGTCTT
>JABSTT010005992.1:0-15111 GCA_013339685.2 Hyalomma asiaticum | reverse complement strand
TAGTCATGCGGCTCATGACATGCATGCCACGATTTTCATATTCTTAGACCGTGTCACGCATGATCCTCAGACATTGTTGTCTCGCGAAACCTATTTTGGTATATACCAAGTATATACCAAAGTTTGGTATATACCGCAAGAGCACTAAGACTGCGGTACATTAATCATGCTGCTCATGACATGCATGCCATGATTTTTCTCTTATATGTCACTTATGTTCATCACGCAGTCACGTTGTGCCGTACCAATTTCAGAGTACATCTCATTAACGAAAAGGCCACGAGAGCACCAAGACCATGGCACGTAAATCATGCCGCTCATGACATGCATGTCATGATTTTTAGGTTACGACCTGCCACTTACGTTCTTCATGCAGTCATGTTGTGGCATACTAATTTTCGTACAGATCCCATTAGCTAAACGGCATGGAGAGCACAAGTTCGATAGATAGATAGATAGATAGATAGATAGATAGATAGATAGATAGATAGATAGATAGATAGATAGATAGATAGATAGATACGCTCAATGTCGCCGAAGTTCGATAAGAAATGCTTCGGTTTACTAAGTCCGGTGGAGCAGTCGATAAGGGCGGAAAGCGTCGAAAGAAAATCTAGGTTGAGAATTACTTCGTTTGGGCACTGCGCAAGCATGGCAAACAAAATAGTCGTCTGATGGCCGGCGATACACACACGGGAAGTGCACATGCCAAGAACAGGTGACGTCCTCCCATGCGCGACCCGAACCGTGCCCTGAGTAGCGGGAGTAAGAACTTTGCGCACTTGGCGAGGGAGAGTTGCGCGCTTCACAAAAATCTGCGCGCCAGTGTCTATAATGGTCACGCGGTCAACTTGAATGTTCAAAAGGTTTCGGCACGTAGGAGTTGTCAACAGAGGATTTCGATGCATAGCCGTTGATGCAGCGTCACCTCCTGGCGCTGCATGGTTTAGTTTTCCGAAGCGTAGGGTCCAGGCCGTGCAGGGGACGAAGATCGACGTCCCTGCGGTGATAGTGGTCGACGGCCTTGTGGTGATGGTGAACAGCTGAACTTGGTGCTAGGGCGGTTGGCGTCAGTGGTCGGAGAATCAGGTCGAGCAGAGAATCGACGAGCAATGCCCTCGGCAGGACGCTATGATACATTGTTCCACGGAGAATTCAAGCGGTTTTGGCAGTAACGTGCCACGTGTCTAGCTCGAGGGCAGTTAGAACACATGGATCACTTATCGGCCGTCCTCCATTCAGCACGGTTTCGGTAGCGTCGGACGTAGCCTTGGTTCTGTTTCACGTACAGTGGCATAAGTATTCTCGGGCGCATGAAGAGAACAAACGGAGGTGAGGCCAAGGTTCGCGAACTCCTGTCAGACGACTCCTTGTATAAGGGACGCGGTGGGCCGGTTCGCTTGCGGCATGTCCGGAGGTACGGCAGCAGGGACCGTAGCTTCCATTTCGCGGAGAATAAGGCATGACATTCTGCGGCGACACAGCTTGTTAGAGTATATGAGGGTCTTCACACAATGAAGTAGCAGCAGTAGTGGAGAGCCGAACGAACTGGTGGGGATGGGACGACTCTTTGCTTGTTCAAACCGCTTGTATTCTTTGACAATGCCTTCGACCGTAGTGCACTCCTTCAAAATCAATACATCGAATGCGCCGTCGGAAATTCGCCTAAGTATATGCAAAATTTTGTCAAATTCCGTCATATTGGGGTCAACCTTTCGACAGAGGCCTAGCACATCTTGTGTATAACAGACGTACGACTTGGTCGAAGTCTGCATGCGGGAACCAAGCTCCTTCCTTGCCGCCTGTTGACGACCAAATGGCTTGCCGAACAACTCGTGAGGTTCGTTTTGCAAAGGTCGCAACTGGCCAGTTCTTCGTGCGTGTCGTACCATATGCGCGTTGTTTCCTTCAAATGGAATATCACGTTCGCCAGCTTCGTCATAGGGTCCCACCTGTGGTACTCGCTGACGCCCTCGTACATTGCCTCCCAATCTTCCACGTCCACTTTGTCATTGTCCGTGCTTGAGAAGGTCGCTGACTCCCTGTATCTCGTGGTCACAGAAGAATCACAGGAGCCTGTGGCTGCTGCGCCTCCCCATCACCCGTCGCCGAGGAATCGAGACGGCGACCCACTCAGAATTTCCGTATTGGTTGAGCGAGGGAATGCAACGTGGGCGTATCGAGCACCTCTGCCACAAGTGTTACGGGGATGCATGTATTTACAATATATACACAGGCAATTACCAGCCAACAATAATGGCAGGCCCGAGTCCAGTCTGAACACTTCGTTCCCTTCGCCTGTGTCCTGCGCACAAAGTGGGCCCCTCTGCTGGCGTCCTCGCAACATTGCCCCCTCTACAATCTTGTGACAATATATATTGTAAGGGTGGGTCAGCGAAGACGGTGGGTCAAGATGGCGATGGCCACGAGGGATGACGGAATCTGAGCGGCGGCGGAAGCATCGGAGCTGCCTTGATTGTCTTGAGCAGGCATTGCAGGAAGTGTTATGCGGCGACCCGAACGGAGCTCCAGTGAGACGGGCGAGAGGTCTTAAGGATTGAAAAGCACCGTCCGCCACTTGTAAGTGATGTGTCAGCCGTATGCAGGCTTATCAGTGCATGTCACTGCAACGTCACGTGCGCTTACTGTAAAGACAAGCTGCTCAATAAACCATCGCTCTTGTTGCGTTATCTGGCTTCCTTGTTGCATCTCGGAAGCGACGCAAAGGTGGCGACCAGGGACCCGCGCGAGCATGAGTGCCGAGCGGAAGCCAGGATTTGGAGATGCGGAGGGCACCTGGCCGACGTATCGTGTTCGCCTGGAGGCTTAGTTTGATGCCCATAACATCGTAGACGAAGCGAAGAAACGAGCTCTCCTGATATCAGCGCTCACGGGCAGTGCAGTAGAAGTGGTTCAGGGGCGTAGCCACCCGAAGAAGGTCAACGAACTAAGCTACGATGAAGCCGTCCGGTATCTGGAAGAATATTATACCCCTCAAGTCAACGAAACGGCTGCCAGCTATGCATTCTTCATGCGAGCTCAAAAAGCCGGTGGACTGTTCAGGATTTCATTGCTGAAATTAGACGGCTGGCGGGGAAGTGCAATTTCGGGATATGATTAGAGCGAATGCTGAGAGACCGAATTGTGTGTGGCGTGTGCGATGAAGAAGTTAGGCGACATTTATTGACGCAACGGAAACTCACGCTAGAACAGGCAGAGTGCTTTGCGATTTCGACACAAGAAGCCGCTGAGAACGCCCGAATGATGCACTCTACAGAGCAAGGTGCTGTAAATTTTACACGCCAACGGAGTCGGACTTCCAATGGCAGCCTGTCCGAGTCCACAGGCTTTTTGAGTCTTTTGTTCCCATATCCGTGTGGTCGCATCCCCGGCTAGAAGCTCCACTGATGTCGTCGTCGTTCGTCCAAGATTTCGTTGGTGCGGTAACTTGGGAGGTGTTGGCCATGGTGTTGCACCAGGGAGGCCAGTTCCTGTTCTGGTGCTCCAGTGACTTGCGTAGATGAAACGTAGCGACTCTTAACACGCGAACTATTTCAAGTGAAGCCAGATTAGCTGAACTACTTGAAGAATTAAGGGGTATGAATTGGGATATCATTGGCCTTAGCGAGGTTAGGAAACCAGGAGGATACTTATCGCTTAATGAAGGACACGTTCTCTGCTACAGAGGACTACCAGAGAAGCGCGAATACGGCGTGGGGTTCCTTATACACAAGGACATAGCAGGTAACATCGAAGAATTCTATATCATCAACGAAAGGGTAGCAGGTGTCGTGATAAAATTAAGTAGGCGATACAAACTAAAACTAGTACAAAGTTACGCACCAACGACTATCCACAGTGACGAGGCTGTAGAACAGTTCTACGAGGATGTAGGAACGGCAATGAACAAGGTACACACCCAATATACCATTGTTATGGGGGAATTCAACGCGAATATAGGAAAGAAACTAAGAGGAGAACGTGCAGTGGGTAATTACGGAGAAGGAGATAGGAATTGCAGATGTGATATGATCGTGGAATTCGCCGAAAGAAATCACCTCCGTGTAATGAATACTTTCTTCAAGAAACGTAAGAACAGGAAATGGACGTGGGAAATCCCCAACGGAGAAACAAAAAGCGAAATAGATTTGATAATGTGCACTGATCTGGGTATAGTACAAGGCACAGAAGTGATTAATAAGGTCAGAATTAGCGACCACAGGCAAGTAAGGGCGAAGATATCCCTCAATCTGAAGCGAACAAACACAAAGTTAATCACACGGAAACAGGCCAACCCCGATGGCGTCAGGGCGAAAAAAGAACAATTTAGCATTGCACTTAAAAACAAGTATAAGGCTTTAGGACAGGAAGAAAATGAGGACATAGAGAAGATGAACGAAGACATTACTAACCTGATCACCGAAGCAGCAATCGAGCTAGGGGGCAAAGCACCAAGGCAAGTTGTGAATAAGCTCTCGGAAGCTAATAAAAATCTAATCAAACAACGCCAACAGATGAGAATAACTAACTCAAGAAACAAGATAGAATTCGCCGAGCTGTCTCAGCTCATCAACAAAAGTAGAGTCAGGGACATACGTAACTATAACGTGAAAGAAATAGAAGCAGCCATCAGAAAAGGAGTTAGCATCAAAACAACTAAAAGGAAGCTTTGTGCGGAAAGAACGTAATGCATGCAGTAAAAGATAAGCAGGGCAACATGGTTACTAACTTCAGTGATATAACCAAAGTGGCCGAGGATTTCTATTCCGAACTATACAGCTCAAATACGAGTCTCCCCACCATGAGTGTATTAGATGTCGATCAGGACTACGAAATCCCATGCGTCACTGCGGACGAAGTTACGGAAGCAATTAAGGGTGTGTCCTGCGCAAAAGCGTCTGGAGAAGACGGCATAACCGTCGACTTGATCAAAGATGGCGGAGACTTCCTAACTGGAAAGCTCGCGACACTATACACACAATGCCTCAAAACTTCAAATGTACCAGTCAGCTGGAAAAACGCAAACATTCTATTATTACATAAGAAGGAAGATGTAAAGGACTTGAGGAACTACAGGCCGATCACTCTACTCTCAGCACTTTACAAAATATTCACAAACGTTATCTCTAACAGAATAGGGGCGACACTTGAATTTAATCAACCAAGAGAGCAAGCAGGGTTCAGAAAAGGATACACTACCACAGGCCACCAGCATGCGATCAGTCAAGTAATCGAGAAATCCGCTGAATTCAACAAACCCCTCTATATGGCTTTCATAGATTACGAAAATGCTTTCGACTCGGTAGAGATACGAGCAGTTCTGAAGGCACTACGTCGTCAAGGAATATGGAACAGCTACATAAACACAATAGTCAACATCTTTAAAGATTCTACGGCCACCCTACTCCTCCTTAAGAAAAGCAGGAAAATCCCAATACAGAAAGGTGTCAGAAAAGTAGATACAATTTTTCCAATGCTATTTATTGCATGCTTGGAAGAAATCTTGAAAAGGTTAGACTGGGTAGAGACAGGGCTCCGGATTAACGGCGAATATCTGAGTAACCTGCGATTTGGAGACGACATAGTACTCTTTAGCAATGATCGCGACGAACTGCAAAAGACATTAGAAGTCGTGGAAGAATACCTATATCTAGGGCAGCTACTTACAGGAGAACCCACCCATATAAAAGAGATCCACCGTAGAATAAACATGGGATGGCGCGCATATGGGAGACATTCCCAACTCATGAACGGTAACCTACCACTTTCACTCAAGCGGAAACTATATAACTACTGCATCTTGCCAGTACTGACGTACGGGTCAGAAACCTGGAGACTTACAAAGAAGCTAGAGAGGAAGTTGAGAATCGCGAAGCGGGCGATAGAACGAAAAATGATAGACATTACACTAAGATACAGGAAGACAGCCGAGTGGGTCAGAGAACAAACGGGGGTCGCCGACACAATGACCGATATTAAGAAGATAAAATGGACATGGGCAGGCCACGTGATGAGAAGGCTAGATAACCGATGGATAGTTCGAACGACGGAATGGATACCAAGAGAGGGTAAGCGCAGCCGTGGGCGGCAGAGAGTAAGATGGGGGGACGAAATCGGGAAGTTCGCAGGCGTCAAATGGAATGGGCTGGCGCAGAACAGGCAAGGATGGCGAGGATTGGGAGAGGCCTTCGTCCTGCAGTGGACATAAGATGGTCTGTGATGATGATGATGAGTAGGACTGGAAAGTTTCGGCCACAGCCTGATACACAGTCGGCCGGTGTGTACAGTGTCGTAGCGAAAAACATGCCGAAGATGAATTTACACACATGCGTACGGTGTGCCACAGGTGCGGCAAACGAGGCCATCTGAGCCGGATACGCCAGTCAGCCAGGTCTAGTCGCCGACAGCAGTTTCCACATGCGGGTGTACGACGGCAAGGGGTGTACGCAATGACAGCTGAAGGCTGCGCAACTTCGGACGAAGAGGCAAGTATCCGCAAGGTTAAACCAATTTACAGAGTTGTCAGCTGGGATAACGTTCCTCTAACATTGCTGGTGGGCACCGGATCACCTGTAACCATCATTTCAGCAGCGGTGTTTTGGAAGTATGAAATGAAGTGGCTGCCGTTGCGAAAAACTCAGCTAAACTGTCCTGCCTATTGGGTGAACTTCCAGTACTTCGACAACTGATCATAACGGCCAGATGCGTTGGCAAGGATATTCAAGGCACGGTCATAGTGGTCGCCATCTCGGGACTGTCGATATGTGGCAGAGACACGATAAAGGCTTTTAATGAAATCGGAGTTTCCATGCAGACCAACGTCGTCGCGAGCGTGCAACCAATGAAGCGCAACGAAGCCAACAC
Source organism: Hyalomma asiaticum (assembly GCA_013339685.2). NCBI lineage: Eukaryota > Metazoa > Arthropoda > Arachnida > Ixodida > Ixodidae > Hyalomma > Hyalomma asiaticum. The sequence continues at coordinate 8,247 of JABSTT010005992.1, read as the reverse complement.
AGAACTAGAGACGCTGCTTAGCGGATATGCTGACGTCTTTGCTCGAGGTCTGGGACTTTGCAAGGGACAACCTTTGCAAGGGACATTTCAGCTGAAGGAAGATGTTCTTCCGCGGTTTTTCAAGGCCCTGACTGTTACCCTATGTTTTGAGGGACAAGATGACTGAAGTGCTGGATGAGCTAGTAGCCCAAGACGTCCCTACGCCAGTAAAAACCACCCAGTGGGCAACGCCAGTCGTATCCATTCTAAAGAAGGATGGGTCGCTCAGAATCTGCGGAAACTTTCGGATGACTGTCAACGCGGCCACTGCGACGGAGCAGTACCCGTTGCCGCAAGTGGATGATATTTTTGCGAAGCTGAACGGCGTGGAAGTTTTAACGACATTGCACCTGCGCCAGGCCTACAATCAGTTGTCAATGCATGATGACGCCCAGAAGATAGCAGTTTTGAACACTCAAAAGGGTCATTTCTCTTTTAAACAGCTACCTTTTGGCATAACTTCTGCACCGGCCATATTTCAGAGAAGAATGAACGCGCTCCTGAGCGATATTCCAGGAGTAAAGGGGTATCTCGACGATATTATCGCCGCAGAAAAGCGAAAAGACCTGTCACGGCTGCGGAAAGTCCTTCAAAGATTGCGGGAATATGATCTTCGCTTCCGCAAGGAGAAATGCAAGTTTCGGCATGACGAGGTCACCTTTCTCGGTCATCGTATCGACGGTAACGGACTGGGGTCGAAAGACGAGATCAAGGCCGTCCGCAAAGCGCCGGAGGCCACTTCGGTGAGTGAGATGAAAGCATTTTCAGGTCTTGTCAACTATTACGGCAAATTCCTGCCGAACCTGGCGACCTTGTTGGCTCCGCTATACGCCATTCTTGCCAAAGGTGCCAGGTGGCATTGGAAGCAAGAGCACAAGGAATGCTTTCGGAAAGTCAAGAAGGCAATAGAAGCCTCGAAGTTGGTGGTTCATTTTGACCCTGATAAGTAGTTGAGATTGGACTGTGACGCGTCACCAGTAGGTATCGGAGCCGTTTTGTCCCACCGGATTGGTGGTGTAGATTACCCAATTGGTTTCCGCTCCAGGAAACTTGCAAGGGCAGAATGTAATTACTCGCAGGTGGAAAAAGAGGCTCTAGCACTTGTGTTCGGGGTTGTCCCGTTCAAAGACTGCTTGTACGGACATGAATTCGTCCTCGTAGCAGACCACAAACCTCTCACTGGTTTATTAAATAAAAAAAAAGCAATACCACCGATGGCAGCCGCCCGGATTCAGCGTTGGGCCTTGTATCTCGCTGATTAATGCTATACGGTGCAATATCGCAAAGGAAGTGAACATTCAAATGCAAATGCCCTCAGCCGGTTGCCACTGGCGGTTACAGAGCCACGAGAGAGTTATTCTGATGAACTGGAGTACGTTTTGTTTTCCCACGAGATGGAGGAAACGGCGATATGCGCCCGAGAGGTGAAACAAATGACCGATTGATACAGGACTCTTCATGTCAAAGAATGCATTTTAGAAGGATGGCCGCGGTTTCGACCCCAGGATCACGAGCAGTACCGGCCGTACTTCAACAGGAGCACGGAAGTAACCGTAAATGACAACTTGGTATACTGGGGCCATCGCATTTCGACTTTTGCGGCCAGAAGACGCGCAATAAACCTACTGCATGAAACTCATCCGGGTATGGTTTCCATGAAGAGTATCGCCAGAACGGTATTTTGGTACCCACGACTAGACTCGGACATCGAGCGACTGGTCAGCTCGTGATATGTTTGTGCACAGGCTTCCGCGATGCCTCCTGCCCAGGTACCTGCGACTAGCAACCGGGGAACGCTGCAGCCGTCTGCACGCTGATTTTGCAGGTCCGGTGGGCGGACACATGGTGTTGGTCATCGTAGACTTGGAAACAAAATGGATCGAAGCGGTACCAATGAAGATTGCTACGTCGGAAACCACGGTCAGAGCTCTGCGGTCAATATTTGCATGGTTTGGGCTTCCAAAAACGTTCATGTCCGATAATGGACCACAGTTTGTGAGCGCGTTTTTTCGCGAGTTCTTGGCACGTAACAAGGTACTGCAACTGACAGCATCCTATCACCCGCAATCTAATGGGTTGGCCGAGAGAGCGGTGCGCACGCTCAAAGAAGGGCTAAAAAAATCCGGGACCTCACAACACGGCTGGATCGATTTTTGTACAGGTACCGCCAAACACCCGGAGAGGATGGCAAGTCGCCGGCGGAAAGTTTGCTGGGATAACAGATTAGGACGAAGATAGACGCTATCAAGCCCAAAGAAAAGCATGCTGATGGTTTGCCAGCAGCAGCTACGAGGAAATTTAATGCAGATGACCAGGTGTGGGTGCGCAGTTTTGACAGAAGTTAAAGGTGGATTCCAGGAGTGGTGCAAGAGCAGCAAGGCTCCAGGATGGTCACTGTAGATTATGCTCAAGGACGACACCGACGATGTCTAGACCAGCTGAGACGTCGCGCTAAATCAATGGACAGTGACCTTGACCAGACAAGCAAGCGTTATCCGAGGATACTGGGGAAAGGGTCCAAGACAGCCCGAAAGAAACAGTGGCGGAATCAACAACTCCACCGCTCTCGCGAAGATGAAACGGGCCACGGAAACCACCTGAACGTTATGAGGAGGAGAGATGATGTGTCAGCCATATGCAGGCTTATCAGTGTACGTCTCTGCAACGTCACGTGCGCTTACTATAAAAAGAAGCTGCTACATCACCGTAGCAAAGCAATGATAAGGGACCGTTTAATCTCGCCTATCACGAGCTGCGAAGACGAAGATCGGCTCATCCAGGTGATCAAGATATGTGCAGATGAGGAGCAAATACAGGTGATGATAATGCCTAGAGATGAAGAAGTCATTCATAGATCGCCCACAACAATATATAAATGTAGATATGTTGTGAGTGTCCACATGCGTGGTCGCCTGCTACCTCAATATATATATATATATATATATATATATATATATATATATATATATATCAGGACATGTTTCTGCGGATCCAGTACTTTGTATGCGCTGAGAAACGACGGACGAACGTGCGAAAATGTTTCATTCTTCCAACGTTTCGGCAGGATATATATATATATATATATATATATATGTTGAGGTAGCAGGTGACCACACATGTGGACACTCGTCAAAAACCTCTAAACTACGACCGGGATAACTGGCGGTTTCTGGGAGAGGCATTTGCCCTGTGGTGGACGTAGACGGACTGATGATGGTGCTGACGATGTATGCAGTATATATATATATATATATATATATATATATATATATATATATATATATATATACACCCTCTCTTGGTATCCATTCCGTCGTTCCGTCGTAAGAGAGGGTAAGAGATGGTAAACGCAGCCGTGGGCGGCAGAGAGAAAGATGGGGGGACGAAATCAAGAAATTCGCAGGCATCAAATGGAATCAGCTCGCGCAGGACAGGCAAGGATGGCGAGGATTGGGAGAGGCCTTCGTCCTGCAGTGGACATAAAATTGGCTGATGATATATATATATATATATATATATATATATATATATATATATATATATCACAAAAGTTCTTCCTGGCTTTCGGGATAAATATACGATCAGAAAGTCACAGTGACAAACATATTATCTAGGATTTATTCCGACGTTTTGGGCTGGAGACCAGCCTGAAAAAGGCTGGTCTCCAACGGAAATCTCAGAATAAATCCTAAATGATATGTTTGTCACTGCGACTTTTTGATCATATATATATATATATATATCTTTCACTGCATGCATTATGTTCTTTCCCGCACAAAGCTTCCTTTTGGTTGTTTTGATGCTGACTCCTTTTCTGACGGCTGCTTCTATTTCTTTCACGTTATGGTTACGTACGTCCCTGACTCTACTTTTACTGATGAGCTTAGATAGCTCGGCGTATTCTATCTTGTCTCTTGAGTTAGTTATTCTCATCTGTTGGCGTTGCTTGATTAGATTTTTAGTAGACTCCGAGAGTTTAGTCACAACATGTCTTGGTGCTTTGCCCCCTACTTCGATTGCTGTTTCGGTGATCAGATTAGTAATGTCTTCGTTCACCTTCTCTATATCCTCATTATCTTCCTGTCCTAGAGCCTCATACTTGTTCTTAAGTGCAATGCTAAATTCTTCTCTTTTCGCCCTGACGCTATCGAGGTTGGCCTGTTTCCGTGTGATTAACTTTGTCCTTGTTCGCTTTAGATTGAGGGATATCTTCGCCCTTATTAGTCTGTGGTCACTAATTCTAATCTTATTAACCACTTCTGTGTCTTGTACTATACCTAGATCAGTGCACATTATGAAATCTATTTCGTTTTTCGTTTCTCCGTTGGGGCTTTTCCACGTCCATTTCCTGTTCCTACGTTTCTTGAAGAAAGTATTCGTTACACGGAGGTGGTTTCTTTCGGCGGATTCTACTAGCATGTCCCCTCTGCTATTCCTATCTCCTTCTCCGTAATTACCGACGGCATGTTGCATGCAGTGAAAGATAAGCAGGGCAACATCGTTACTAACTTTAGTGGCATAACGAAAGTGGCCGAGGATTTCTATTCCGAACTATACAGCTCAAATAGGAGTCTCCCCACCATGAGTGTATTAAATGCCGAGCAGGACTGCGAAATCCCATGCGTCACTGCGGACGAAGTTAGGAAAGCAATACAGGGCATGTCCCGCGGAAAAGCGGCTGGAGATGACGGCATAACCAACGACTTGATCAAAGATGGCGGAGACTTCCTTATTGGAAAGCTCGCGACACTATACACTCAATGCCTCAAAACTTCAAATGTACCCGAAAGCTGGAAAAACGCAAATATTCTATTATTACATAAGAAGGGAGATGTTAAAGACTTGAGGAACTACAGGCCGATTAGTCTACTCTCAGCACTTTACAAAATATTCACAAAGGTTATCTCAAACAGAATAAGGGCCACACTTGAATTTAATCAACCGAGAGAGCAAGCAGGGTTCAGAAAAGGATACTCTACCATGGACCACCTGCATGCGGTCAATCAAGTAATCGAGAAATCCGCTGAATACAACAAACCCCTCTATATGGCTTTCATAGATTACGAAAAGGCTTTCGACTCGGTAGAGATACCAGCAGTTCTGGAGGCACTACGTCGTCAAGGAATATGTGATAGCTATATAAACACAATAGCCAACATCTATAAAGATTCTACAGCCACCCTGCTCCTCCATAAGAAAAGCAGAAAAATCCCAATACAGAAAGGTGTCAGACAGGGAGATACAATTTCTCCCATGCTATTTACTGCATGTTTGGAAGAAATCTTCAAAAGGTTAGACTGGGAAGAGACAGGGCTCAGGATTAACGGTGAATATCTGAGTAACCTGCGATTTGCAGATGACATAGTACTCTTTAGCAATGATGGCGACGAATTGCAAAAGATGATTGAAGACTTAAGCCGAGAAAGCGCTAAGGTAGGATTAAGGATGAACATGCAGAAAACAAAGGTAATGCTAAGTGGCACGGCGAAAAAACGTCTATTCAAGGTCGAAACCCATACATTAGAAGTCGTAGAAGAATATCTGTACCTAGGACAGCTACTTACTGGAGAACCCACCCATATAAAAGAAATCCACCGTAGAATAAACATGGGATGGCGCGCATATGGCAGACATTCACAACTCATGAACGGAAACCTACCACTATCACTCAAACGGAAACTATATAACTACTGCATCCTGCCAGTACTGACTTACGGATCAGAAACCTGGAGAATTACAAAGAAGCTAGAGAGGAAGTTAAGAACCGCGCAGCGGGCGATGGAACGGAAAATGATAGGCGTTACACTAAGGGATAGGAAGACAGCCGAGTGGGTCAGAGAACAAACGGGGGTCGCCGACATAATGAACGATATTAAGAAGAAAAAATGGACATGGGCAGGCCACGTGATGAGAAGGCTAGATAACCGATGGACAGTTAGAACGACGGAATGGATACCAAGAGAGGGTAAGCGCAGCCGTGGGCGGCAGAGAGTAAGATGGGGGGACGAAATCAAGAAATTCGCAGGCATCAAATGGAATCAGCTCGCGCAGGACAGGCAAGGATGGCGAGGATTGGGAGAGGCCTTCGTCCTGCAGTGGACATAAAATTGGCTAATGATGATGATGATGATATATATATATATATATATATATATATATATATATATATATATATATATATATATTAGTGAAGCTGTGGTAATGCCGTTTTAATAAGCCTTGAGGCTACGGCACACGGTTCGCACCAAGGCACCGATCGAACTATAGATCGCAACCCACATCAGGTAATGATGAAGAAACCTAGGTGATAACGATTATGTACAGGTGAAGTAGCAGAGACCAATGAATGCTCAGACCAATTTCCCGCCCGCAAGAGCGGCCATCGTGACCGTAACTTAAGGGCACAGAGAGAGCGGGGTGAAAGGTTACATACGGGAACCGTGAAAAACTTCGGTAGCAGGGCAGCGGCGGTCATTTGGGACAACAAGTTCCAGGCGGTAGTTGACAGGAGAAGCCTTCGCCAACACGGTATAGGGGTCGATGAAGTGAAACCTAATCTCACAGGAGCCAGAGGTGCGAACTGGTGTTGAGAACTGCACCTCATCACCAGGGCTGAAGGACACGACGCGGCGGTATGCGTCATTGTGCTCCATTTCGTCACGTTGCGTAGCTTGAGCGTTCATGCGGGCGAGCTGTCGGCAATGCAGGAGACGGGACAGATATTCTTCACGTCTCGATCAAGGTTCTTTGATAGGGGCTGCGAAGAAAGAAACGTCAAAAAAGTAAGAGGGTGAGCGTGCATCGACAAGTCAGAATGGCGAGTACCCGGTTGTCCGTTGTTCAGCCGTATAATATGCACAGTTTACTAATAGCAAAATTGTGTCCAATTTATGTAGGCAACAGTGTTTCAATGTACATGGCGATCGTGTCGGAGAGTGTACGGTGAAATCGCTCGGTTCAGCCGTTGGTCTGCGGGTGATGACTGGAGGTTGTCTTGGGGATGGTTCCGGAGGCACTGAGCACTTCGTCTACAAGTTGTGAGAGGAATGCTTTTGCACGGTCGCTCAGGATGACACGAGGAACACCGTGACGGGGTATTAAAGCTTGGAGTACGAATTCAGCGACTTCAGAAGCTCACGCTTAAAGCACACAAGCGGTCTTGACGCAGCTTGTCAAATGGTCCACTGCTGTCACGTTCTGTCGATTACCGTAAGAAGTCAGAGGAAGGGAACCGTAGAGGTCAACGCCGACGACTTCGAATTCTTCTCACGGACACGGCACCGGTTGCAGCTGTCGGCTTGGTTGTGTTTTAGCAAGCTTTCGATGCTGACAACGGGAGCAAGAGACATACCTCGCTACACTGGCATACATGCGTGGCCATTAGAACCGAACATTGATGCGGTCATAGGTTTTCTGAAAACCGAGATGGCCAGAAGTCATATCGTCGCGAGAAGCCTAACGAACTTGAGGCTGAAGAGAGCGAGGCAGGACAGGCCCCCAGCGTTGGCCATCGGGGTGGTGTACATGGCGGTAGAGTACGTGGTCTGCGATCTTAAAGTGTGTTAGCTGACGACGATTGCGGGCATTAGGTGGGCGCGAAGTTCCTTGTAGGCGGGCTGCAATGCACTAATAATACGAGTCTACAAGTTGATGAGAATGGAATGATGGCTCGTCATGCGGAGGCACCTGGTCAGCTAAGGACGTAGTGTAGGAGAAGGAACGTTGCGAGAGCTTGTGACGTAATGTGGTTGAAGGTCCATTGCCCTGTGACGCAGGAAGCGGACATCGATAAAGTACGTCTACATCCTTATGTTTTCTGCTCCTCTTCTAGGTGATGGTGTTAAAATCGCGCTCATAAAGACGTAGACTCCACCGACCAAGGCGTCCAGGCAGGTTCTTCGAAACATGTCGAAAGCCAGCATAAGTCGTGATGTTCCAACACGATAGTAAAATGTCGGCCGTGAAGGTATATGGTTGGAATTTCTGCACGGACCAAACGGCGGCTCGACATTCTTGTTCAGTGATGGCGTAGTTCTTCTCGGCATTTCTCAGAACGCGACTTACATCTCAACAGCCCTATCACGTGAAGCCTGGGCTCGCTGTAGCAGATTGCGACCAATGCCGTGAACACAGGCGTCCTTGTGCAGGAGAGCAGGTGCGGTTTCGGCAGAATGGCAAAGTACGGGTCCATACGTTAGTGCGCGCTCC
>JABSTT010000050.1:0-40001 GCA_013339685.2 Hyalomma asiaticum | reverse complement strand
GGAAACCCACAGAGTATATATACACTATACAGCGCCGACAAAGACACGGGGTCCACTGAGACTGCTTTGACGTGAAATTTAGTTCAGAGTCGGCCCAGCCCCCTTCTTGTCCGTTGTTTCGCTGTGATTGCTGCACAACGTACCCCATTATTTGACTTTTGCCTCCTCTTCAAGGCCAACTACAGCGAATTTTCGAGTTCAACAGATCTCAGTGAAGTTTTCTGGGTGGTTTTCTAGAATCACTTCCGTCGTCTGTGCGAAATTACAGGCTCGAGGTATGCACAGCTGCTTAAAAATCAATTTCTACTGGTTATCTCAAACCGTTAACCTGGCTTCACGTGCACAATTGGCCACATTGTGTGCTGACGTCATCACAGGCAAAGCGACGGTAGTGACGAAAGCACATGGTTACCATGACGTGGTGCGCGCGCAAATCTAAAAGGCCACAACCATTCCAAACTACTTCGTGGTTTTACCGCCAGGGGGGAGGGCGCATGCGCCGCGGCACCATGCAAAAAGCGCATTGGATCATTTGATGTCACATGAGCAGAGCACTGCTCAGTTGGATTTCGGATTCGATTTTGAGTGTTTTTTATTTTGTGCTTATTAAAAATCATTCTCAGATTTGCTGATCATTTCAACTATATATATAGGGTCACCATTACCTTGACATGCACAAAGAAATCGCCGCAGCTGGATTTTAACGAACATTCAACGCGTAAATCTTTAAGTGCATTGGTGCTCTTGCATTTCGCCCACAACGACATGCGCCCTCCTTGGACGAGAATCGAACCTGCACCGTCGAGGCTCGAGCACGAGACACTTCAACTGTCAAGCTACCACGAAAGGTACTCGCTAAATTTCAAGATTCTATAGTAAAAGTATACCTCTGGCCAGCAAGGGGAAGCTCAGTCGACATCATTTGCGTTTCTTACGAAAATGTTGAGCGTGAAGCTCGCTGAAGACATTAGTCCGGCAAAATTAAGGGATGTCATACAGATTAACGCGAAAAATACAATTAGGTAAAATACATCTACGTAAATTTGGTTGGCAGCGCCAACGCCGTATACGCCATGTGCGCATGTATACTTGCGTGTGTCACATTGTCAAAGTCCTGCATGGCACAAGTTCGTTAAAGTCCTGCTTATCCGCATAAGGTGCGAGATAACGGTAAAGCGCGGTACACAGTGGCAGACTGGAATGATACACTTCACTGTTTCTAACGCACATCACTTAGCAGGCGAGTTATAGAATGCCTATAATGCTACAACTGGTAATAGTCTCCTGTGTCCTGCATTTTGCTTCTTTGATTTCAGGCGAAGGACTTGTATAAGCGTCATTGAAAGGTGCCCTCCAACGAACTCGGCTCGAAGGATACGGCGTAAACTGACGTACAAGAAGGAAATAGTAGAGAGGAGAAAAGCAGGGAGGATTGTAGGATAACCGGTATGGTACCCTGCACAAGGGGAAGGGGATGGGGGAGATTGAAAGTTAGAGAGAAAAGAAGAGAGGTACTAGAAACATTACGTGACCCAAGGCAGGCCAAAGGCAAACCAAGGCATGCCGGCCGTGTAAAAAAAGGGAGTATGATGATTACCACAATTATTAATAGTTGATTACTGATTGTACGCGAGTTAGACATCCTATGGGATTCGGACCCACGACCATCTAGTACTCCAACCCAAGACCTTAACAGGCGCCGAACCCCGACTTGCTTGGTCTCCAACCCAAGACGTGCAAGACTTGAACATCAGGCTTTAACACGAGTCGAAACCCGACCTTATAGTATTGGAACCCACTGCCTTCTAGGAGTCAAACCCGCGTCCTTCTATAACTCGAACTTCATAAGAGTCGAAACTAGGGCACTACGTGCATTCTGGTGGAGTAATGTGCGCAGGAGACGTCGGAACGTTTCCGCCTTCGCCTCTCCTAGACCAGTGCTAAGACCACCCAGGATTTCTTGCAGCGAACCTGTACACCTTGGTCGGAAAATTTCGTGGCGTAAACACGAAACGTCAGGTTAACAAAGGAAGGCAACTGCATTTTTTTTTTTTTGACAATCAGGCAAACAGCATGGAGCTCAGTATTCGTTCCAATAAAGAAAATCCCAAAACAAGCATCATAACCATAAGAAGCGCGATAAGGCGGCCGTGAGCAATGGGTTAACACTCCCCACGCGTCCCTGGTAAAGATTAGGTTGCAGATGCTTTTTGAAAGGGCCGCTTGACGTCATTCGAAGCCCTCGTGTGAAGTGCGAGCTTCATTATGGATGATTACGGCGCCCGCGAAAAATGCGAAGCACGTTCCTTCTCCCCGCCTGTATTTTCCGGTTGCATAAGCTACTCCGAGTGGAAGAGTACCCAACAGCATAGAAATCATTTAGTGACGTCACCACACTTTAACATAGAAAAGTGAGACCCGTCTAGCAACTCATGCATCCAGTTCATTCTAAGACTGTCATGGGTCCACAGCGACCACAAAGCGATTATCACTACCATGTCACGCTCAGAATGTGTGCTACCCTGTTTGTATTGTCATGTTCGAATGAATCTTCTTCTTCTATTACTCTAAAGTAATAATAAAGCATACCGCTCCCCCCTCCCTCTCCTTCATCAGCATGTGTGGTGTTTGACACAGCTTCGCTCACATCCACGTTCGCAGGGCGGGATGGCGGCCATTTTCTTTTCTTGCTTGTCTGATGGTTATTGGCTTATCGTGGCTCTATTCTTTTATTCCTATGGTCCCTTCAGCCGCATGGACTATACACGACTGTCTGTAGTTACTGATAAATAAATGAAATTAAATTGTCCGTCAGTTTTATGTACCAGATCATTTATGTGAAGGGGTATCATAAGTAATGTGCCATATTTAATGTCGCAGAGTAATATTAATCACACTTGTCTCATGTTTCGGGGCATCAGACATACTTTGAAATGATCAATACCTTGATATCGCGCAAGAAGTTACGCAAAAGCCACATTTATATCGTGCTACAGTCACACATGACCTGAAAAGACGTCAGGTATACATTCTGCGATATGCTTAAAGCACAAAGTAACAACAAAATTGAACATCTTGGAGGAATAGAGGTTGCGACGATGCCACAACGCGTGCTTGGCGCTTAAGTCCCTTTTACTACACGAGCAAGAACAAGCGCAAGGACAACCTTTGTGACTGTTCTACAACCAAGTCGCAAACGAGGTTAAGCACTTTGTAGAAGCACGTGTAGTTGATCGATTTGATTGATTTGTGGGGTTTAACGTCCCAAAACCATCTCTGGTTATGAGAGACGCCAGTAGTGGAGGTCTCCGGAAATTTCGACCGCCTGGGGATCTTTAACGTGCACTGACATCACACAGCACATGGGCCTCAACATTTCGCCTCCATCGAAATACAGCCGCCGCTGCGGGGATTCGATCCTGCGGCCTTCGGATCTGCAGCTGAGTGCCATAGCCCCTAGACCACTGTGGCGGGGCTAGCACACGTAGTTGACGATGCAAGTATAGGTACCCTCGCGTTCAGCCAGTCTCCGCCAGGTGGCAGCCCGCTCAAGTCTCGCGGCCAAGCAGTCAAGCTCGAAGCTGCAGCCAAGGCCTAAAGCCAAGGCACGAGCTCGCCACAATTTGAGCATGATAGCATACAAAGCCTCTGTGAACAGCGAATTGTCTTGCGGATACATGGTGGCGCCAAAGTGCGGGCAGCGAGTACAGCAGGATACGCTAGCGCAGAGCACTTGCAGACAAGCCATCGTTAAGGAAGCGACGTGACCGTCGAGCTAGCCGTCAGAATGTCACGCTCTGACCCGTTTTGTAGATATCACGAGCGAGGATCACGAATCGCCGTCACATCGTTTGAAACACGATGGACACATCATATCGGCTGAGTCATTAACGTGGAACCAGGGTCCCTAAAAGCGCAGCACCGCGGTGGAACGTAAGGCGGACACCCAAAACAACATGCACTATGTACCGTATATATATTACAAACAAGGTGGGGAGGTGGCTATACATTTCGATTGTAGTGGCGGATCCAAACAAGAGAAGCCAGTATGGAAGCTCAGTGAACCATAATAGGAAGGACAGTACTACTGTGGCATGCTGCATGCAATACCGGGGGAAAAGTGCCAAAGGATAACATGCAGCGTTCCATGAGAGTCGTCGAACATGTGGTTATCTGCTGTTCCAACGTTTCGACAAGGCTTGTCGAAGAAAGGCGGACAAGAAGATACGCCCTCGTGTGTAGACGTTGGATCCAGCTATGTTCCTTGTTCGACGACGTCTCATCATCTTCAAGCCGCCATATTCCCTCCGAACATCTGTCCTGTTCAGATTTCTACAGACACGCTCAAGAGACACACACCTGCGGCAGCGGCAACGGCAGGCGGCGCGGCTGCAGCCAGACGTCCACCGCCGTGCGGCGGTGACGACGTGGACGTCGTCGTGGCCGTCGGCGAGGGCGATCCTCCTCCACCACCACCAGCGGCCACTGCGGCTGCTGCTGCCGCAGCCGCGGCGTCCCTGGCCAGCAGCTGGGCCATGGCCGCCGAGAAGGTGTACCCAGCGCGGTGCATGGCCAACAGCCCGTCGTGGCACCCGTACAGCAGGCTCAGCTCGCGGGCTTCGTTCTCCTCCTGCGCTTGCTGTCTCCGGAGGGCTACCTGTGCCGCCATCACCCGCTGTCTCTCGGCGATCAGGGTGCACTTCGCACAGGCGCAGTCCCGCCAGCGGCAGTAGCGCTTGTGCCCCTTCAACGCCGACACGACCCCGTGGTTGCGACAACGGGCGCACTTGGGCGTCCTCTGGTACCGCTCCGCAATGGGGAGACCCGCCGCCGCCGCCGCTGAGCCCGCGACGCCGACGCGCAGTCCGAGCAGGCCCGCAGCGGCCACCGTGGCCGGCTGCCCCAGGCCCGAAGACCCGCCGCTGCTGGTGCTCATGGTCGGCTCGCCGAGCCTCCTCCTCCGACCCGGTGAAATGCTGACGTCGCAGAGGTTTCCAGCTTAGCGTCCGGACGACGACGAGCTACACCACCAGCGCGGGCGCCGCCTCCACCACCACCACCGCACCACACTTGAGGCCAGAGCCGACGATGGAGCACCGGCGTTCTTTCGGTCGGCGTCTCCCGGGAGACTGTTGCAGGACTGCGCCTTACCGGCGGCACCGGTATTTGTGACCGCCGGCGACGTGTATTACCTTTTCTTTTTCTGCTCCTCGGACTAGGGAACTTCTCCACGCAGCAGAAAGCGGGGAGAGAAACGCCCGTTTCGGTCCCCAGGCTCCGCCCACTGCCGGTAGGGCCCGCCTTTCCGAACCACGGGCCCGCCAATCGAAGGGGCACGACGGGAACGACCCTCCCTTTCTTTTCCCTCGTTCCCCCTTCTACGTTCCTTAACGACCTTCCCGAGCGACACACTGTACGACGATGACGTGTATATATTCGGTGGCGGCAACGAAAGAACGGTACGAGAAGCGACACTCTTCGTTTTTTTTTCCCTCCTCCCTGGGCCACGATGCCGGGAAACAGGGAGGACAAGGGCGACGTTGGGAAGAATGCGGCTCCGCTGGCGACGGCGGATGAAAAGGTCCGGCTCACGTGGTGGAAAAGTGGTGGAAGTGTTGGGGATAGTGGGAAGGATGGGGGGAAGCGCAACGTGGGCGGAAACTTTGGCGCCTCCGTCGCACTTGTTGGAAAAACGCGTTTGTTTTCCCGACTTTGACTCCCTTTGTTCTCCCTCGGCTGCTTTTGTCGCCTCCCTGCGCCCATATGGGCGCTGTTCAAAGGGTTATATGTGCGGGTCAAGGAGGAGAGGGGATTAAAGGGGAACGCTAAATCTGAGGCACCTCGTCGCCAGCCGGTCCGCGGAATTCCTTTCATCGTGGGGGCGTTGTTAGAGTGAATGAAGTCCGGGAGGAAACCTCCTGTGCCTTTCTTTTTATCAAGCTTGCGTGCTCGTTGAGAGATCGGCTTCATACTTCTGTGCATTCTATGTATCCTCTTTTTTCTCCGAGCTTTTTGCTTCATGTCTGTGTGTTTGTTTGGTTTACTTTTGCTTTTTTCATTATTTTGTGAGAATGCACTCCGAACTTCTCTTTACTTTCGAATTTTTAAGGGTGCCTAACTTAAATCGCCGTCTTCATCAGCTTATTTGTGTGCACAGGTCTCCAATTGCACTAGTTTTGCGTTGCCTGTAACTTTTAATAAAGCAGTCGCATTGCGAGCAGACTTACTGAAGTAGATTTTCTTTCGTATTTACTTTGTTTTCTACATTCACTTTAGGTATTGTGACACTCTCTTAGTTGGTATTCGTAGCGCTTCTTTGGTTCTTACCCCGCTGTACATCCCTTGCCTTCATTGGTTCTTACGTCCTGTAGTTTAACTTGTGTTCTCTTTTGTTCCTTAACTGCTTCAAGCGCGAGTTATGATGGAGTGCCTATAAATGGCCCAGATCATCCCACAATTCCGTGGCGCTCCATGTGGTGTTGCAAGAAAGAAAAATGCGGTTATATGTTAGAACGTTTGTTATACAGAAAGTAATCGCAATTAGAGCGTAATTAAATATGAATTCATTCCAGACTCAGTCATCCTTTCGTTTGCCACAAGAAGAATCAGAAGGAATTGAAACGCGGGCGCACCTTTCTATGGGATGTGTTCATTACTATAGCCGACAAAAATGATAATTTTTCACGTGGCTTCCGAAATGTACAGCGTCGACCGACTCGTCAAATATGGTAAAGCCTGCAGAAAATTAATTGCCTGCAGAAATGTGCCGCACACTGTAGCAAACTGACGTCGTAATGAACACGTCCAGGGTTCAATTCATCACCCAAGCTCAATGTGTCATGCACGTTCATGGATGCTTGTAGACTGAACTGCTGAAAACACTGAAGAGGTTGGAAGTGCTCCTTTATTTTTAATTTTTGAGGGACGGGGGGTGGGGATGCCATTCATTTAGCTTTTTGCCCTTTATAAGCATAAGCTATTGAGGTGCAAAGAGTTTTCTGCAAAAATTAGTGGCCGCGGAGAACTCTAGAGGCCTCCCACGATAAAAAAAAAAAAACCTTCGGAACAGCCAAGCCTTTATTCTAAATCGTGATATAAATTGCAAGGGTGCCAAGTTATTGATGACATGACGTATCAGTTATGTTCTCCGTCAAACCGTTATGTCCTTTATGATCTGGCGACGCGTCTCGATACTCCAACCTTAATAATTATCTATACTAACAGTACGTGATCCCTTAGCATGCACTCATGCACCTCTTCCTTTCTTGCTTGCTTGCTTTGCACTTCGCGCTCAGGAAATGTGGCTGCAGGGTCGAACCCACCGCTACTTTGAGCTAAACCTTTTCTACACACAATCGCACAATGGCCTTCGCGTAATCACATGTCATGTAGCGGTAGGCCGAGACCAAAATGCGTCAACCGAGGCCGTGGGTCGTCAAAGTCGTGACATCAATGAATTAGCAACTGTAGGCAGGTAAAAATTCTCTTCCTCCACTAACGCCACTTCTGTGCCCGAAAAGAAAGAGCCCGAAACCACAAAACACGCATCAAAACCGCGTGGTGAACGATAAGGCACCTGCGAACAAGAGGGATACCCTCCCACTCGTTCCCGGTAAAGATTAGGTTGCAGCTGCTTTCGAAAGGGCCGTCTGACGTCATTCGAAGCCCTCGTGTGAAGTGCAAACCACCTAAACAGCATGTGCGGTGTCCGATACAGGTTCGCTGAACATTCGCGTTCGCATCGCGAACTGGCGGCCAATTTTTCAACACAACCTGAAAGCGGTGCTCATCAGTCGTGAAGGGTCCTGCGAACATCTGAGCCAACATTAGTGCGCTCGGCGCACCAGGGAATTCGCAATCTGGTTTAAAATGCGGCTGGAAACCCCCTGCTCTTCTTTCAACATATGACGTCACAAGGAACATTGACTCCGTCGCTTCAAGCATAGAACTACAGCATTAGTGGTTCCACAATCGCAGAAAAGTCCTCGGTAATGCTTTATTTGTTCGCTTTGAGTTCAACAAATAAAGAAATCTCGCGCACCTTTCTTTCAGAACAACAAAAGTTAAGCGATGTTGACCATGCAACTCGTGACGCGATTTGCTGACAGGAGAGCAAGCGATTTCCAGCTACATTTGAAACCGAACTGCGAATTCCCTGGTGCATGCATGCAGCGCACTATTATTTGTCTCGCGCGTTCACAGGAGTCTCGACGACGACTGATCGGCGCAGTTTTCAGGCTATGGTCAAAAAGTGTAGCGAGGTCACTTTAAGACGTGCTGTAAACTATACAACGGCGGGCGCATGCCTAATCCAATCACGAGTATTAGAATTTTAGTGTTGTGGCCCCCCAAGCGCTAGAGGCCCCGCGCTCATACGTTGTGTTGTTGTTTCCCTGTGCCCAAAGGGGCGTAAAAAAGGCCGCAAGCACGTGCTTATGCAGGGCCGCTTGGGTACCCAACCCTAAAACTCCCTTCTCCAGTACGTTCCCGTTAGGTAGCCAGCTGGCTTCAAGTAACAAAGCGCTGCCCGTTCTTAAGTGTGTCAGCATACAGAGTTTTTTTTTTATCCTTTTCATTTCTCCTTCGCCAAATTTGCAAATCTCTGTGGCATTCCCTATGAAGGTGCCCGAATTCTAACATTTCAGCTCGAAGCTGATAGATTTGAGATTTGAGATTTGGTTTATTGCAACAGTTATGTGTGTCTCACGAAAAAGACTTTAGGCAAAACATGCCATTTGCAAAGAAATGCTTTATTTGCGCGCTTACACAAACAGAGTCATGTCAGAGAATCACATGTTAACGTATCTTATGTTCTTATTTAGTCACAGCTTTTTATACGTAGACTAAGTCTTCAACGTGCAGTAAGAGAAGCTTTGCAAACAGCTACGAGATACGCTGCCTGCTACACATTCAGCAATAGCTATAACAACTCACAAAAGAGGAATAGGAAAGATGTAGGCTTATGCAAATGTTACTCTATCGGTCCGAGGTGAACTTGAACGTAGTAACCAGACTTCAATAGTAGTAGAGCGCAAGTCAGAAGCGCTGAAATAGACTGTTTTAAAAAGGGTATCGTACTTATCACATACAAATCCTTGTAACACACTTCAAGACTCGAAACATTCGATTTTGACGCAGATAATGCGCAAGTATCACCATAAAACGTGCCTGCACGTTTGTGCAGATCTTCCATAAAGAGGCGGTTTTGACGGCATAAAATATTCATACAACTGTGAAACTACCTTTTCATGCGGGATCCGTGCTGGAAAATACGTCCATTGGTTCGCTGAAAACTTCTCACTAACGGCATTGCCGTAATGAGTAATTAATGAATAACTGCAAGCGAGTAGTTTCAAGAAAATTACTCGCTACTTTCGCGATTACTGCAAGCGAGTAATTTCAAGAAAATTACTCCTTGCTTTCCCAACAACATTTGGCTAAAATATACTATGTTCGTTTTTGCTTACAGCATAAAGGATTCATCGAAAGACGCAAAAGAAATAACAGAAAACTTAACCCGGGTGCAAATCATCAAATGTGGGACCGAAGCCGACCCACAGAAAAGCCCGAATACATGTGCTGTGAATAAGGTGTGCATGAGTTAGTGCAGGAATGATGAACATTTTTTAATTTCCTTATTTAAGGAGAAATATTTCCTTTCCTGGAAGTGCGAGCGGTGTTTGCTGGCATATTCAATAAAACACAACCATTGTGGATGTGGAATACTTTTGAAACATTACCCTCTGGCTCATTTAGGCTCTGAGTAATGAATTTTTGCACTTTGCAGTCTCTTCAATTACCCTTTTTAGTTCTGTAATAGAAAAGCGAACACACCTACCGATTTGAGGACTCGGCATGGTGGTCTAGTGGCTATAGTACTCGGCTGCTGATCCGAAGGTCGCAGGATCGAATCCCGGCCGCGGCGGCTGCATTTCGATGGAGGCGAAATGTTGAGGCCCGTGTGCTGTGCGATGTCAGTGCACGTTAAAAAACCCCAGGTGGTCGAAATTTCCGGAGCCCTCCACTACGGCGTCTCTCATAATCAAAACTGGTTTTCGGAGGTTAAACCCCACAAAACAACAAACTGCCGGTTTGAGCCGTGGTTTTGCTTGAAAAAGTATGCCTTGCCTTATTTTATTGCCAGAAATAAGAGATAAGTCCCACATCTGACCTTAACGGTATCCCCATGGCTTTACAGAGTCCATTTGAAAAACTGGCATAGATTTAACGTGCGTGGCATACTTATGGGCGCACTGAAAGTAACTTAGCCGCATAACAAGTACGTCATGCAGTGAAGCACAAGTGTATTGTGCGGAAGCTTTCTTTTGAAGTGCTGTGAAACAAACCAAATGCGAGTGAAACATTTTACAGCGAAGCTGTCTTTGCCTCACATGTTCCACCGTAGTAGCTGCCCGTTGAAATGTCATTGGCGGAGCCGGCAGGTCACGTGATCTCGCTTTGACCAATCAGGAGTAAGCGCGCGTGTTCCAGATCTACACGCGGATTCATATAGCACACTGCATGAATTCCATAGATATTCAACACATACATACATACATACATACATACATACATACATACATACATACATACATACATACATACATACATACATACATAAACAAAGAAAGAGGAAGAAAAACAACGCGGTAAGTGTTCGAACACGGGCCCGACCCTCCGAAGGCAAGTGTCTTAGCCACTTTTACTTTATTAAAGGGAAGGAATAACAGTGTATTAACACAAACATTTGAAAATTAGCAATCAGGCATATTCAAACACATATCTAAGACGCGAAACCAGTCAAGACTGTCATGACAGAGCTCGTATATGGCCCGAATTTCAATTATTTGCTCTTGGAAGATATTTCATGTCTTTCGCGATGGTTCAGCGTGCCTTTCTATCAATCCTGCTCTCCAGGGTCGGTGCAGGCCAATGAGAAAGGTGAGAACATGTGGTAAGCTTTTGTCCTTCGGCACGTGAAGGTTGCATGTTCGTATGGAGTAATATCGAAGTAATTTTTCAGTGTGCGCAGCAGAACATTCCAGAAGAAGACAGCATGACAATAGTCTATCAAACAATAATCAATAGTTTCGGTTTTTTTTTTTAACACAATCAGAAGTTGGTGTCCCAGGAAACAAAGAATCCCTTAGATCTTTGCCAAGCCTTTACAGGAAGAGTGCCGTGTAGAGTCTTTGTTCCCGGAGTTAAGACATCAATGACCGACAATTTCGAGACACACCTCGATAAAGTGGCATGGGAAGACACACACCAAGACCATTCCGCATCTTTGCGGGTTGAGCTAAGTTATTGAAAACCTTGCTTGAAGAAATGGTATAGCATCGACAATTTATTTTTGAAACACATGTAACGAACAATTTTCAACAAATGAAGAGGCAAGCCACAGTAGCTAAGTCCTCAAGCATCGCTCTTAGAAACGGATGCGTAACATCACGAACGTACTATAACTGCCATACAGACAAGTGCGTAAGTCCAACGCCACTCTTTTCCAGGTGGAGAAACAAGTTGTCTCGCCTCATTGGCTCATATACCCAGAGCTCCTGATGAAGGGGGCGAATATTCTGTGAAATAACTGAATAATTCTCATCGATCAATGAAGGACGAAGCACATCATTTTAACCTGGCAGCTAAAAAGGTATTGCAGACCGTCGGCTCTTTCGATCCCGGCCGCGGCGGTAGCATATTCGATGGAGGCGGAGATAACAGAGGCCCCTTGTATACTGTGCGTCGGGGAACATTAAAGAACTTTAGGTGGTCAGAATTTCCGTAGCCCTCCTTCAGTCCATTTCCCCTACTTCCACGGACGCTGAGCCGTGCTCCCGGCATACGGACTGCACACATTTCTCGCCCAGCGCTCACGCACTTCTCACCCCGGCTGACACGGTATTGCCGCCTTGTCTTCATTCATAACGAGGTGCACTCCATGACTGCTGCTGTCGAAGAGAGAGAGATCGCACGCCGGGAGCGAGCGACACCGCAGCGCCCCTAGCGGTCTCCACTCAAACCCAGAGCACAAGCCGCCTCGTCTTCATTCATAACGAGGTGCACTACATGACTGCTGCTGTCGAAGAGAGAGAGAGATCGCACGCCGGGAGCGAGCGACACCGCAGCGACCCTAGCGGTCTCCACTCAAACAAAGAGCACGCGCCGCCTTGTCTTCATTCATAACGAGGTGCACCCCATGGCTGCTGCTGTCGAAGAGAGAGAGATCGCACGCCGGGAGCGAGCGACACCGCAGTGCCCCTAGCGGTCTCCACTCAAACCCAGAGCACGCGCCGCCTTGTCTTCATTCATAACGAGGTGCACCCCATGACTGCTGCTGTCGAAAAAAGAGATAGCAAGCCGGGAGCGAGCGACACCGCAGCGCCCCTAGCGGCCACCACTCAAACCCAGAGCACGCGCCGCCTTGTCTTCATTCATAACGAGGTGCACCCCATGACATGCTGCTGTCGAAGAGAGAGAGATCGCACGCCGGGAGCGAGCGACACAGCAGCGCCCCTAGCGGTCTCCACTCAAACCCAGAGCACGCGCCGCCTTGTCTTCATAACGAGCTGAACCCCATGACTGCTGCTGTCGAAGAGAGAGAGAGATCGTACGCCGGAAGCGAGCGACACCGCAGCAATATTAAACACCGAAGCAATATTAAAAAGGTTTTAGGGCCGTCATATTTTGGCATAGGGCGGATTACATTGGCCCTAGGACAATGCGAAGTGAAGCCGGTTTGTACAGAAATGAAGCCGAGCCTATGGGGCCCTGTAAGCTGGCTTTCACACATTGTGTTTTGGTGAAGCTTCCTCAAAGAGAAAAGTCGTCCACGCATGTTGCGAAGCAGAATATGAGGTCTTGAAGATGGTCTTGGCGGGAATAGCTTCTTTTTCTTAATTTGTGATGTGCTCCACTGCACGAAATATATGCTTCAGGGAAGCACATTGCCTTGACTGCCCAGGATTTGTGTACCGCTGGGCAAGCCTACTGCCATAAGTCGATCAATACGCTCCGACAGATATCACGTGCTCGATTTCATTGTGCACAAGAAGCCCGTGCCTAAATAAAGCAATTAGAACTAGCTTTACAACGGCGGAGGTGTGCGAGACCCGAAATGCGAGAACTTTCACTCAAGTCTGCCAGGAAGCTCCTCCAGGACACCGACAGT
Source organism: Hyalomma asiaticum (assembly GCA_013339685.2). Taxonomy (NCBI): domain Eukaryota; kingdom Metazoa; phylum Arthropoda; class Arachnida; order Ixodida; family Ixodidae; genus Hyalomma; species Hyalomma asiaticum. Next base: position 26,830 of record JABSTT010000050.1, on the reverse strand, counting down.
AGTGTCGATGTCCCGTGAACAATCTGCGAAGTCTTGAAGCACCAGGGAGGAGAAAGTGCCACGCCTCCCTACACAGACGAGATCGAAATTCCGCGTATTTCTCATCGAAACGGTTCCCGGCTCGAAGACGCGATATCCCTATACGACAGCAAAAGAGAGAATGGTAATGACGTATCCCATTCTCCTTTTCTCCCTTTCTTAAAACCGCCACGAAGCTACCCCGCCCGTGCCATCACACACACCACAGAGGCCGCCTGCTCGCCTTGTCGGTCACGTGACGACTCGCCTCCCTCGCTGCCCCTAGCGGCCGCCGCCGCAAACGCGACGACACGTTCTCGTTGCGGCCGGCGAAGCCAAGAAGCAAAGAGAAGCGATTCTCGACTCTGCACTGCAGATTCAGCCGGGCTGCCACGATCGCATTGTCGTTGGGCGGCCAAGCGCGCGGGTGCACAAAGTATAACCGCAAAGGAAGGCCTGCCATCGCAACGACACGATGAAAGAACGAACGGCGTCGTCCGCTAGGGCGCGCTTCGCGCGCTGTCCATGGAAATCAGCTGTCAGCCGCAAGCGGCGAGTTTTTTTTTTTCCTCGCACCGTCCGCGGCTGGATTACCAATTTAAATGCAAAAGGTTTCTTCGGCGCGGCCGCCTATAAGCTCGGCGTCGGCGACGACACTCTGCCGGCCTGCCACGTTATTTATGTGCGCGGCGGGCGCTCGCCTTCGTCCCAGCCAGCTACCACCTCCCGCCTATTGCACAGTGCCGTCGACGCCGTCGTAATTCGGTCGGAACAAAAGCGTCGCGCGCCCGGTGTGAGTCCGCAAGTGAATAAAGAAAGCCTCTCGATGCGATGGGCGCGGCGTCGACAGACACTGCAGCAGGCACGCGGAGATGCGGCTTCACCGTGGCGCCAAGTGTATTATGCGGACATGGGTCTCTCTCGCTCTTTCCAAAGCGGATTATTTATCGTGCTCGGATTGCTCCCATTTACGTACATATAAGGTGTGCGCCGCGATCGCTTTTCCCTCATCTGAAGCGGCCGTGGCGAATCGTCAAAGAGATTCTCAGATTCGGTTCGCGACGATTTTACGGGCGGGGAATGGCGCGTTGCATCGCGAGCCCCGATATATATTTGAACACCGGTATATCGAACATGAAAAGGATCACAGAAAGGTTCGCTATATAGGAAATTCGATATGTATAAAATAAGCTTGCATACGGAAATATTCAATGAGACTATATGGCTGTTCCATATAGATAATAATTCGTTATATCTGGGTTTGATATATCTGCGTGTGACAGCAAATGCGAGCACGCGCACTTGTGCGCGCGTGTGCGATTCGGGTATCAATGGTATGCCTTGACCGCACAGGATTTGTGTACCGCTGGGCAAGCCTACTGCCATAAGTCGATCAATACGCTCCGACCGATATCACGTGCTCGATTTCATTGTGCACAAGAAGCCCGTGCCTACATTAAAGCAATTAGAACTAGCTTTACAACGGCGGAGGTGTGCGAGACCCGAAATGCGAGAACTTTCACTCAAGTCTGCCAGGAAGCTCCTCCAGGACACCGACAGTAGTGTCGATGTCCCGTGAACAATCTGCGGAGTCTTGAAGCACCAGGGAGGAGAAAGCGCCACGCCTCCCTACACAGACGAGATCGAAATTCCGCGTATTTCTCATCGAAACGGTTCCCGGCTCGAAGACGCGATATCCCTATACGACAGCAAAAGAGAGAATGGTAATGACGTATCCCATTCTCCTTTTCTCCCTTTCTTAAAACCGCCACGAAGCTACCCCGCCCGTGCCATCACACACACCACAGAGGCCGCCTGCTCGCCTTGTCGGTCACGTGACGACTCGCCTCCCTCGCTGCCCCTAGCGGCCGCCGCCGCAAACGCGACGACACGTTCTCGTTGCGGCCGGCGAAGCCAAGAAGCAAAGAGAAGCGATTCTCGACTCTGCACTGCAGATTCAGCCGGGCTGCCACGATCGCATTGTCGTTGGGCGGCCAAGCGCGCGGGTGCACAAAGTATAACCGCAAAGGAAGGCCTGCCACCGCAACGACACGATGAAAGAACGAACGGCGTCGTCCGCTAGGGCGCGCTTCGCGCGCTGTCCATGGAAATCAGCTGTCAGCCGCAAGCGGCGAGTTTTTTTTTTCCTCGCACCGTCCGCGGCTGGATTACCAATTTAAATGCAAAAGGTTTCTTCGGCGCGGCCGCCTATAAGCTCGGCGTCGGCGACGACACTCTGCCGGCCTGCCACGTTATTTATGTGCGCGGCGGGCGCTCGCCTTCGTCCCAGCCAGCTACCACCTCCCGCCTATTGCACAGTGCCGTCGACGCCGTCGTAATTCGGTCGGAACAAAAGCGTCGCGCGCCCGGTGTGAGTCCGCAAGTGAATAAAGAAAGCCTCTCGATGCGATGGGCGCGGCGTCGACAGACACTGCAGCAGGCACGCGGAGATGCGGCTTCACCGTGGCGCCAAGTGTATTATGCGGACATGGGTCTCTCTCGCTCTTTCCAAAGCGGATTATTTATCGTGCTCGGCTTGCTCCCATTTACGTACATATAAGGTGTGCGCCGCGATCGCTTTTCCCTCATCTGAAGCGGCCGTGGCGAATCGTCAAAGAGATTCTCAGATTCGGTTCGCGACGATTTTACGGGCGGGGAATGGCGCGTTGCATCGCGAGCCCCGATATATATTTGAACACGGGTATATCGAACATGAAGAGGATCACAGAAAGGTTCGCTATATAGGAAATTCGATATGTATAAAATAAGCTTGCATACGGAAATATTCAATGAGACTATATGGCTGTTCCATATAGATAATAATTCGTTATATCTGGGTTTGATATATCTGCGTGTGACAGCAAATGCGAGCACGCGCACTTGTGCGCGCGTGTGCGATTCGGGTATCAATGGTATCTGCAGGTGGTGTCCATTTACCCAGGCTGCACGCAACGTAGGGCCGATATTGGTTTTATGGCGGCAAAGCGCGGCCCATCCACGGCCTAACGTTGCCGGCAGCGAGCCAGTATCGGCTAAGCCACCGTCAATGACTGGCAACGTCGGGCCGCTGTAGCCGCTGTCCCGCCGATATCGGCAGGCCATCGACTGTAATTGGCAACATGGGGCCGCATACGCCGCGCTACTGCCGACATCGGCTGAGCCGATGGCTTTTAACGGCAACTATGGCGCCGATTTTGCCATTCTACAGACACTATGGGCTGGCCGTGGCCTCTTATTTGCAACATTGTGCCAAGTATGCCACCTTAGAGCCGACATCGGCTGAGACGATAACCTTCTCTGGCAAATGTGCCACCGATTTTGCCGTCCTTTAGACAATATGGGCTAAGACGTCGCCTTTTATAGGCAACACTGTGCCAAGTATGCCACCTTAGAGCAGGCATCTGCTGAGCCGATAACTTTCTCCGGCAAATGTAGCGCCGATTTTGCCGTCCTTCAGCATCGTCTGAAAATGGTAAATTCGGCGCGATATTTGCCTAGAAATATTCTTTCACAGGAAACATCGAACCATTTCTGCCGTCCTGGAGGCAACGTCCCATTACGAAGATGGCAACAGTCGATGGAAACTGGTAACGCGCGTTTGCAACCTTTAGCGATACCTCCTCCCATTTTTTAAGTACAGCTGAGCGTCCGACAAAGAACGTGCCACCAATGTGCGAAACACTTCTGCCGTTTCTCCTACCGTCTATGTTACATAAGATATCTTATACAAGGCACAGAAAAGGTCATATTTGCCGAACACTGGAGCACAACATTCAAACGGTAGAGTTGCGAAGGAGGCGGGTTAAGTAGGACCAACTCAGTTCCTTATCCAGGAGAAGTGACGAGGGATTTAGAGAGATGCAAGTATTAAATGGGTCGACAGTAGGGTCGCAACCCAGCTTCCCACTATCCAGGAGGTGTGGCCACGGGCGACCAGACGAATTAAAGACGACCAGAGATTTAAAGAATCGAAGTGGGTATCGGAGAAGCAACTCTGTCCAGGGGGAGTGACGAGGAATTTATCGAGGTGCAGGTATAAACGGGTGGAGAGTACGTTCACAACCTATAGTCTGTTTCACTAGTTCCGTGCAGCAGAGCTAAGGCTACGAGGCCATCAAGCGCAGAATTCTTCCGAGGCGAGACGAAATGCCATTGTTCGGACACGCACACCCCGCTTCATCTTCCTCCTTCCGGGACTGCAGCTGCCACTGCAGCGCCCGCCATTGGCAGATGACAAGCCGCGGAAGGACACGCTTAACATGTGTTCGCCCTCCTGATTGGCCGAAGAGGCCTGCTGGTTCCACAGTGATGCTCGGAACTTCTGAAACAGACTATAGCTCCTTATTATCCAGAGGGAGTGGCGACAGACGACCAGGCGCTACACTTAGAGTCGAAGTGGGTATGAGGAGAAGCAACCTGTTCCTTATCCAGGAGAAGTGATCAGGAAAGATGGCACATGCAAGTTTTAAACTGTTCGTGGGAGCTGTGAGGTCGCAAACCAGCTCCACATAATCTAGGGGGATGGAGAGCTAAGGCTACGAGGCCATCAAGCGCAGAATTCTCCCGAGGCGAGACGAAATGCCATTGTTCGGACACGCACACCCCGCTTCATCTTCCTCCTTCCGGGACTGCAGCTGCCACTGCAGCGCCCGCCATTGGCAGATGACAAGCCGCGGAAGGACACGTTTAACATGTGTTCGCCCTCCTGATTGGCCGAAGAGGCCTGCTGGTTCCACAGTGATGCTCGGAACTTCTGAAACAGACTATAGCTCCTTATTATCCAGAGGGAGTGGCGACAGACGACCAGGCGCTACACTTAGAGTCGAAGTGGGTATGAGGAGAAGCAACCCTGTTCCTTATCCAGGAGAAGTGACCAGGAAGATGGCAACATGCAAGTTTTAAACTGTTCGTGGGAGAGTGCGGTCGCAAACCAGCTCCACATAATCCAGGGGGAGCGGCGACAGACGACCAGGCGCTACATTTAAAGAATCGAGGTGGATATAAGGAGAAACAACTCTGTTCCTTATTCAGAAACAGCGACCATGAAGTTGGCAAAGTGTAAGTTTTCAACTGTTCATGTGAAGAATAGGTTCGCAAACCAGCTCCTCATTATCCAAGTGGAGTGGCGACAGACGACCAGGCGCTACATTTAAAGATTGGAGGTGCGTATAAGGAGAAGCAATTCTGTTCTTTATCCAGGGGGAGTGAGGGAGTTGTCGAGGTGCAAGTTTTCAACTGTTCGTATAGAGCAGGGTCGCAAACCATGTCCTCATTTTCTAGAGGGGGGAGGGGCAACAGACGATCAGGCATTACATTTAAATCGAGGTGGGTATAAGGAGAAACAACTCTATTCGTTATCCAGAAAAAGCGACCAGGAAGTTGGTGAAGTGCAAGTTTTCAACTGTTCATGTGAAGAATAGGTTCGCAAACCAGCTCCTCATTATCCGGAGGAGTGGCAGCAGACGACCAGGCGCTACATTTAAAGAGTCAGTAAGAAGCAACTCTGCTCCTTATCCAGGAAGAGTGACGAGGAAGTTACAAGGTGCAAATATTAAATGGGTGGAGTGTAGGGCCGCAACCCAGCTCCTTATTATCCAGGGAAAGTGGCGACAGACGACCAGGCCCTACATTTAAAGAATCGAGGTGAGTATAAGAAGCAACTGTGTTGCTTATTGAGGAAAAGCAACCAGAAATTTGGCGAAGTGCTAGTTTTGAACTGTTCATGTGGAAGTAGGGTCGTAAACCTGCTCCTTTTAATCCAGGAAGAGTTGCCGAGGTGGGCGTTCCCATGACGGCGGGCTATGCCAAAATTTAAGCGGCGGAAAAGAGTAGGGACCTAGGCCGAGCGAGAAACCGAAACCGGTTGAAGCAGCCATGAAAGAGTTATTCTACTTGTAATAGTACATATTCGTAAAATAGAAGTTCTTATGGCACCATGTTCATAAAAGTGCGCAATATCTTCTTATCAAAAATTTGGGAAATCGTTGTTTACTGGTCCTCCAGTGAAGTGGCGAAATTCACTCAATACTCATAGAAATGCAGCATTGCGCCATACGGCGCGACAGTTTCCTACGATCATAACTGAAGGAAACACTGTGGTCACTCCCGTAGCATCAAGGAGGTTCCATTAAACTTCCGGAGTGGAAGTCCCTGCAGCCGCCTACGGGACCAAGTGAAGCCAGCGGCGGCCACGTTACTAGAGGAAAAAGTACGTGGGCGCGCCATAGACGGCAATGTATTAAGATAGGCGCTCGACTTGTTTTGCAACCTCACGATGAAACATTAAGACAGAAACCAACTTTATGCTTATGCCAATTACCAACGGTGTTTTCTAGTTGAGAAAAAAAAATTTCCCGCGTCTGTACTCAGCTGCATGCAGGCGTCGAGGAAAACAAAAGAACACAACTGACTGAGAGGTTCTAAGCAAATCATACTTGCTGGCTTACTTCGTTTGTTAGTAGAAATTAGGTTTTTGTGATGCGGTGATGCGATATAGCGCAAATATGCGGCACTGTGCGACTGCCACCTGACGTAAAATGCATTTGTGCCCTTTATTTAAGCACGTATCAGCGCGTGCTTTCTGCATGTTGCCTTAACTAACCGCATGCTTTCTTTTTTTTTTTTTTTCGTATTCCACGTACGTTCTTCCAAATTGGTTCGTTGCTCTTAGCGTTTGTGAAGTCTTCTCAGATCCGCGTCTATCAAGACCCATTGGGTGCGTTCGGAAAACATTCTTATTTAGTTCTGACTGTAAACGTACATAATTTTTTTTACACGGGACATGCGCCGAAAAGCATGCATCCCGACCAGAATTTCGTCAAATGCTGAAGACAGAGGTCGGGTTGTTCGATGTCAGTAGAGCAGAGGTGATCGAGTGGCTGCTTTAAGCTTTCCATCCACCCCTCCATATCCCACATGTTCTCAGTCAGAAGGCTACACACAGTTCTTTAATTTCTTTCTTCATTTTCGAAACTAGTAGCACGGAGAAACACGCCGAACGTGCTCGCTGCATTTGCGCATTCGTGAACACGTACGCATAGTAAATTCTGCGTCTGTATGCTCCGGAAAGATGCCCTTCCTCTAAAGTTCGTATACAAACACTACAGGGACGATCCAACACGCGCACCAGACCGTGCGTGTGTTTTAGCAGAACTCGAGCCGCTACCGAAGAACATGGATCCAACTCTGCATGCTGGAAGAAGAAAAGCAAGAGCAGCTTACATAGATAAAAAGACAAAATACATGAACACGGCGAGGTTCACAGACACCATATCAGTCAAACGCAAAGAACATGGTAGCAGTGGTATACAGACCGAAAAGGAAAGGTTGCCAGCTGTGCCTCAATAGCCCAAGCCTCCATAACAGAAGCGGAGGAGGTAGCAATTGCACTGGCAATCAAGGAGGGCCGGGAGCGCAAAGCCCCACTCACAATAATCACGGACTCGGAGGCTGCGTGTAGGAACTACCAAAGGGGTCGAATAGGTACGAAGGCATACCAAATTCTAACCAAAGCTAATAAGGACATCCCAATCGAATACACCCAGACCATAATCTGGGCGCCAGGGCATGAGGGTATCACCGGGAACCTATTTGCGGACGAGGCGGCTCGAGGCTTCACAAATCACCGAGCCTCCACGGACACTGCGGTAGAGGACCCGACGCCCTTAGACCCCAATTGCGCAACAATTCTGCAGTATTACAGAGATAACAGAAAAATGTATCCAGCACCACATAAGAATCTCACGGCAATGCAATCTACGGCGCTACGCAGACTCCAGACAAATACATACACGAACTTACACAGGCTACATACATTCTACCCCACAGCATACAGAGATATATGCCCGTGGTGCGGGTCCACACCAACTCTGTTTCACATTACGTGGGAGTGTACACTACACAAGGAAGAACACCACAACATGAAAAACACAGAGCAACAATGGGAGGCACTGCTGTCCAGCTCGGTCTTTGAGGATCAGCTCTGGCTGGTCCAAAGGGCCGAGGTGATGGCATGGGCCAGCGGAGCCCTGGAATAGGGGCCCCGGCCATTTGTGATGCCCCGCCTTCAGGGGCAACAATTTCTTTTCTATATTTTATAATAAAGTTTTGTTCTCTCTCTCTCTCTCTCGAGCCCATAGCAAATCATGTACGCACGCATCTGAAAACGATGCACTAACAAGTATTTAAAACTTACAGTTAACTTTGATGCAGGCGTAGGGATGTAATATACGGATGCGAACGTTTGAAATTGTCCTCTACTTAGCAAAATGCATTGAAAACGGGCAGCCGTACGTGAAGAAAATGCGAATGACTTACACGTGAAATATGTTCTTCCAGGCTTCTTCTTAACGCGATTTGTGCAGCCGAAAGCAAAGCACGAAGTCACCGTTGCCTTCTCAGATATTTAGATGTTTTAAAAACAACATGACACAGTGTTTAAACACCACGAAACAGCGACGCGCTGTCTACGCGCTCCGCCGTCTGTGTGGTCGTCTGCTACTCTTTCCCTGAGCAAGATGGCGGCGACGGCTTCACTTTCGGCGGGCCGCTTCCACTCCAGAAAAGTAATATATAACCTCCTTGGGTGGCATTAACATCACCGCCAACATGGCGCCCACTTAAAGTAATCGGCGCGAATTCAAGCGTCACGTTACGGCAGCGGCAATGCGAAACGCAGATCCGCGAACTCATTCGTTCAGGAGCGCTTTCTCGCGCTCGGGTGATCACTGAAACAACGCGCTACGAGTCGTCGAACTAACTATAAAAACAGGCCAACTCCTGCGATCATAAAAAGCCCCTAAACGCCTTCGTTACGTAGGCTGATCTTAGGTTCTGCAGGAAAAAAAGAAACGCAAGTCTTCAACGCAACGAAGCCTCAAGTGCACATACGTTATGGCACATAGGCTCAGTGAACCAAAACTTGTACGGCTTTCTTTACACTCACATTCGGTCGCTTGCACCGCAGCTCGCACCTGAGGTCAGTGTCTTTCACCACACAATGCAACACTTTGTGAGCGTAGCACCATCAGTACATCTCAAACGTACGTGCCCGACGAAACAGGAAGGCTGTCATTCTAGTTCACACAGTGTACAAAACTCTACGAATTCAAAACTGCACCTTATTGTTCTAATGGAGCGCCAACATAAAAGCGATAGCGGTCGACAGGGCCAAGACGGCACTGCTGGCACTGCAGCCAGGTTCGTGCAGCCGCGTAGCGGCATCGCGTCAGCATTCCGACGATTTACCGCACCAGGTTCTGTAACTTCAGACTTGAGACACACTGGCTTGGGCACTGGCGTACTGCAGAACGCGGCGCGCTGGTGCAGTGTGTTGTTCTAGGCTCTACCTACGGCTCTACTCACCGGTGGCGCAATGTACTCGTCGAAAATAGAGTTACTGTATATGCTCCCTACAGGAGGCTATATGGTCACTCTAGTCGAAAATGCGCGTTAGTTCCAGTTTCGGATTCTCTTTACGGAGTCTGAAAACGCTGTCACTGCATACAACTGCCGGAACCGGTCCCTACCAAGTTGAAAGAAAATCCGCACTGTCACACGAGTTTTATCATCTTGCGAACGCGCGTCGTTCTCCGCTGAATCTTGTGAAACGATTAAACTACAATGCCTAGCTTCCGGAATGACTACAGTCTCTCTGAAACCGCACTTGCGTCACAGCGTTTCATCATTTTCTAAAACGTGATGCTTAAAAGATTACGGAATTCCTGGTGGTAGCTATGTGGCTTATAGTAAAAGCAAATCTTCTACAGCACATGTTGCTGAAGGGTCAACAGAAAAGAAATAAAAAAAAAAAACATTGACGATGCAGCATGCAGCCATGGCATTTGTATGGACCCAGGGCGTATACAGATAAGAAGGCAGCATTAAAACACCCATAGTCATGGTGTACATTGCTAAGAGGTTTTTTTTTCTCCCTCCTTAGGGGAGAATGGGGGGGGGGGGGGGAGCGCTTGAAAATAAGGTACTTTTTGTCTTCAAATACTTTGTGGCCAGCAGAAATATTTTACCACTGCTGAAACAATATTAAAATGAATAATTAACAAATGCTTACCTGCTTGAGGGAAGTTGTTCATATGGGAAAGTCGTAGGGCATAACAATTTACGGCTTACCCGTATTTCCGAAATTCACGGAATCACACGTAACTTGAAATGCTCATCCTCGAATTTCGACAGCCATTGCCAAAACTGCATGCACGTCGGACACACCGGAAATTGAATTGAATAAATAAAAGGCAAAGGCTATCAGCTGTTTCGACCAAAAAAAAAAAAAAAATGATGCGGCCGCTTTGTTATGCCAGGCCAGAATTCCCCATGATGAAAAAGTGACCAGCTTTCCTTCCTCCATGATGACGAGCTGTGAACAAAGGTGTGTAGCCGCCAGTATCTTGAAGAAAAAGGCGAGTCATCTCGCTTGCACCAGCTGAACACCTTGTGTGTGATGTTTGGCTATTGTTCTTTTTGCATTGTGCATAAGGTAACCCCGACATGCCCTATTTTTATCACTGTACAGCCTAAAACTCTCGAACACCTGACATGGCTGTTCTTCTCACAACAGGCTAAAGAGTACACCTTGCAATTCTATCAGAGTTTAAGGAAGAAACAGACAAGCACCACACATTACACGTAAAGGATGAAGCGCCCACTGGCATACTTCAGACAACCTGCCATTTTTCCTCACCTAATTCTGATGCAACATTCCTTCAGCCCAAATTCAAAGTAATGACAGGGGAGTTCAAATTCCAGATAATTATTCGTGATAACCACAAAAAATTAGCCAAAGTTTCCAACATCCCTGTATTCATCTGAAGGCACCTTTTATTCAGCCGTTGCATACACAGCACACACATGTTAATGCACAAGGCACAACAATACAAGCCTGCCAAAATACACCATGCATAACTTTGGAAGCTTCAGTTAATGGCTTTCAAGATGACACACGTAGTCGTTTGTCAGTGATGTTTTTTTTGGAGACAACAGCAGTGCAACATGACAATAGCACTAGCTCACGATCCACACTGCATCGAAAAATAGTTTGGCTCTGTGTGAGCTATTGTAGTGAGCAACATCTTAAACATAACAAAAGTATGACGATAATAGGAGTAAACATTGCTGACTTCTTAGATAATGTATTTGTCACTGCAACGTTTTGTTGAGTACACATTGTCTAACATGTGTACAGTGTCACACAATATTGCAATATTGCACCTAAAATTGTAGGCCATGAGGTAGTCTTGAAACAAACAGAAAAAAAAGAGAGAATGTGTATCACAGGTCTTTTTTTTTTTTTTTTAGGCTTCACACAGCAATACCTTGTGCAACAGATTCAACTATAATCGCACAATGCCTTTTAAAGAAATGCCAGCTGTGTAAAAAAAAAAAACTCCCATGTTGTCATGAGAAAGGTGACACTGAAAAACAGGGTGTACTGTAGAAACACTGTAAGAGAAAACACACAGTATGTTCTCAGCTACAAACATAACCAACACAACAGCAGTATAGGACACCTATTCTGCCAGCTCAAGCATGTGAGGCAATACATAATTCCTGAAAAAAAATGACGCCCTCTCAACCACATCATCAAAGTATTCCCGCGAGAAAGTGACACTTAGTGTCAGGTTTTCCGTGTCACTAACATACGCAAATACCTCGGTCAAAGGAAGATCCGTGACCCCCATTTGAACCTGTGTTTGGCAGAAATACCTACTGTTTTGCTTCAGATGCATTTCGGCTCCATGGTAAACGACCTCAGACTCCACAAACCTTTCCAAACTTCTCGGGCACTTAACCTCAAGCAGTCTTGGAGAGCAACACTTGCACGTGACGATGGCATCGGGACTCGCACCAATAAACGGCTTGTCCCGAAGAATGGAAAGGCCACACTCATGAAGAGTAAGACCTTTGTGTTGGGTGTTCTGCTTCCTGTATGCTTCTTTCGCAACTGGCTCGAGTGTAATGCCTCTCTGCATGTCCTCGTTTGTCACGCGAGCTTCCCTCATGAGCACCCTCAGTAACGGTCGCAAGTCGTGAGGGCCTGCCTTTGTTCTTATCGTGTTAACACGCGTGAAAACACTGTAGGCAACTGACGCAGTGATCATGCCGACACGATGTTCCAACCAAAGCTCGCTGCAGCTCTGCTTTCTGGTGGCGCGTTCGATTGTCTTGATGTCGTCATCACTGTACCGCTCACAGAGCTTTTTGAAAATGTGCTCCACAGACGGCTTTTTCTTGGCTTGCTTTGCCATGTCTGCAATGGCCTGGATGGCAGCGCTCAGTGTTTTTGGTGCACGTTTAGGTTGAGAGTCTTCTTTCAAGTGTAGCCTGCCGTGTACATCTGCAACACAATGAAAATAATTTAATAATAAATAGGTGAGGGAGTAAGCTGCAACCCAAGAAAGCCGTCAGTCTTGGGTAAGAAAATTTTGTATCTGCCTACTTCAATAACATTGCCACAGTAACCTGACCTCACATAACATTAAGTCACCCTATGTACGGATCACTCCAATACTCCAACTAACACCATCACTGCTGTTATTAAAGCCATCAGGTTAATCTATGCTCACAGTGGAATAAGGCTTCTCCCCGATATCACTGACTGACCTTAAGTTTGGGACAGCTAGTGGAAACCATCCTGCACCTGCAAAAATTTACACACCATCCATCTCACTTTCTGCATTCTTAACAACATTTATCTTCACTTGCCATTCAATTTCACAACACACCATTAGCCAAGCGTGGGTAGATTTGCCGCAAAAACACTAAATACGCTATTAAAATGGCATGATCGCTCACTTCTGCACAACATAGAGTCAGCACAACACCTGGATATGAAGTAAACCCTGCACTGTCTGTATGAGGAGTGCTTAAAAAGTATCAATCATCTGGTCAGCAGATATACATTAATTGATTATGAGGCACAAAACCCCAATTCCTTTTAAAGGGTCCTAAACCACCCCCGACATTTTTTTTTTTTTTTAACATTTCAAGTTAACATGCTTATCAAGTTGAGAATGCCATCACGACCAACGATGCCAAATGCGGCAACATCACACGCCGCGGCCGCGCCACAATCTTGAAGAACCATCTCGTGTGTCTCTCCAGGCATCCCCGAGCAGTGACGACGGCAAGGGACAGCAACATGGTTTTTGGTGACGTCAATAGAGGCAGAGCTCCTCTGATTGGTCGAAGGAGAACTCCAACTTCGGTTAGTCTGCTAGCAATTGCACGCGCTCCCTGCCTGTCCTTTCTTCCTCGTCGTGTGTCATTTGTGTAGTGTGCTGTTTGTGTGGACTAGAAACTGTAACAACTGCACCAACGAGCAGACCATGACGGCAAGCGCTAGCACAGAGCATTGGCACATAACCAACAAAACAATTGCGCGAGCGCCGAGGCTAGCGGAGGCAGGCGGAGGTGCATCAACCGGAAGTGGACAGTTTGAACTGCGCATCATCGACGATGCATGTCACGTGACATTCAGAGGAGCACTCGGCGAGAAGGTGGCACCGGCAACTGCAAGTGGCCAGTGTGTGGCACAGGAGAGAGCGAAACAAGCAAGCGCCGTGTTTTAATAATCAAACGCATGTAACTCCGCTATATCGGCACCGTTTCGAAAAATTCTTACGGTTATGTGTTCATTGCGGACACCGACACAGAAGGAACACCACAACTAAATTTTGACCTCTGGGTGGTTTAGGGGCTCTTTTAAGTAGTCTCCTTGGTAATGTACACAGTTCTCCCAGCGCATCACACCATTGCTGGAAACACTTCAAGAACATGTCTTTTGGAATGTTGATAGGCCAGGTGCGTTCCAGATGAAATCTTCTCCTGACTCAAATCACACAGGGTCATGTGGGTGGAGTGCAGAGCCCGGTGAACCACATGAATGTTGTGTTTGAGAAAGGAAATCTGAAATAAATGCACGGAATGGGCAGGTTTGCCATCATGACAGAGCTGCGAAGACTCTGCTGCCCACAGAAACGGTAGTCCTGCCCACACAGCCTCACAATGGCAACAAAGCACCTCCTGCTCGTCGCTTCTGATGGTTCAACCTTGTGGTACATACTCAAGGTGCATTACCCAAAACGAGTCAAAGAAAACACTCAACATGGCCTGGACATTATTGTGGATCTGCTATGATCTTTCGGGTCTCTAGATTAATGGATGCTTCCCTTGCTTTCTGGATCGTACCCATAAGCCCCCAACTGATTGCCTGAGACCACAATGGTAAAAAAGTTGGTGTTAGTGTTTGCCTTGTCCAGCAAGTCCTGTGTAGTTTCCAGACAGAGTCGCTGCTTCATAATTTTGAGCAGTTTCAGCATGAATTTCACGAACACTTTCCTTATGCCAAGTAAGTAGTATGTGACCAAAAATGAATGCACTGTTCTAATTCTTACCCCTTTCTCATTCATTAGTCCTCATACTACGATACAATGATCCTCTAAGACTAAAGAATGTAGTGTAAGTGCTAAATGTGCAGTCCATCGTCTTCATTTGTATATACCCATCCTCATGATCATCATCATCGTTTTGGCTGGCTGGTGCTCGTTCAATAGCTCGCGCAATTTCATTGAAAATAGAAGGCTTGCCATTCTATAAGGCATCGCTTCACAAGTGGTGGAGAGTGCTTTGATTGCCGTGTCCTCGTGATCTACTGGACCATCGTAAAGGGTGTCGTCCCACCAGTAGTTGCTTAGTAACATTCCCATTTTGACTTGTTGATGGGTGTGCCTAAACACACTTCACTGTCAGCTGATGTGCGCTAATCTTTGAAGCATCTGTACCAGTACTTCATCCACAAGGTGCTCAGGGTGCCATCTTCAAAAGCTTGTTTGCTGAATCTTAAGAATAGTTGTTCCTACTCAGATATTGTACAGCATTTGATAAAATGCGGCACATTAATGTAGTCCAGATTGGTTTCTCATCAGACAGCTTAGTGGAATCTCGCAAGCGCTCACTACATGTCTTTATCTGAAGGCCAACTGCCAGCAAACTGATGCTTTCTGCGAACAAAAAAAAATTTATGCACACTTATGAATGCCCCTTCCACATATACACTGAAGGAAGCGCCCGAAGGTTGAACATTTTCTGAACATACATCGCATCACCGCCATTCAGCATGGATCCGCACAATGACTACTGTGACATGACTAGCTGAATGAATCCCACCAGTGCAACTCAACATAGTACCGTAGTTGATGAAATGATGTTCATGGACACTGCAACTTTTCTGGTCACCACTTTCCCCTTAATGCATTTAATTTTTCTACATGAAAATGGTGATGATTTTGACAATGGCTCGTAACTGCTACAAGTTTCTGTCGTCCTGTTCATTTTCATTCTTTTTGCTACTTAGCACACAAAGAAAAGATCATGTCGAAGAGCAGAAACCTGTCACTGGAGAACAGAGCCTCAGTTTGATATCCTCCACCATTCCAATTTACAAACATAAAAAAAATGAACAACAGCATACTGTGCATGCATATATATCTGTACAGTCTTCTCAGGACCTTTCAGTTGCTCATACAGAGTGAATGTCACCAAGTGAATGTCACCACTTTACTTCCAGTGAACCATTGCAAAATGCAGCCACATGTGGATTCTCACTCAACATTGCACACCTAAAGCACTGTCTTAGCACAGAAGAGCAGATAATCGGGCCAGTTGGTAGGCATTCATGGTGATAAGTGCGCAAACTCAGCACAGGGACACAGCAGGGAGACTTCCTGCTGTGTCTTTGTGCTGAGTTTGCGCACTTATCACCATGAATGTCTTAGCGCAACTAATAACGAACATAACGTATCGAGGCACACACCCCTATTTTCTTTCAATCTATCCAAAGAATTAAGTGCAAATTACTGTTTTTGTGCACGCTCAAGGCGTCCACAAACCATTATTCTCAATAATCAATATGACCATCAAGAGACGAGGGATAATCAGAGACAAACTCTGGTGTTTAGAGCCATTTACCCTTCCAAGTAACACACGTTTAAGGCCTTAATGCAAAAATGGAAATATGGAAATGAGATAAGTGATGTGCCTTTCAGGAAATAAATTCCCAACAAAACTTTTCAATGATAAAAATGCATGCACAGAGAGCGCACTGACAGCTTCCCAACTCCCCCAAAACTAACTCTGTTCTCAAGACCGGTAGCAATTATGTCTCTATTATTGTGTTCATGTCCTTTTTTTTATTCCCTTGTTATTTCCACAATTCCCTCATGGCAAACATCAGACATCGGCATTTCACTAAATGGCTCAGAAGCAAAAAAGGAATGGGGATTGAATGAGCAGGATGGTGTCCTTCACTTCCTCGTCAAATATATAAGGATGCTCAAAAATGTGCGTGGCTGGTTTATGTAGACTGTCACACCCCATGTAATGTCGCTGCTGACATGGGGAAAAAAAAACAGCGAGCAATTCATCACACAAGGTGGTAGGTATCCCACTGTGTGCATCGGAATAAATTATTGGTTTGCACGCTTGCACCAGGATCATCTAAGACGAGGAATGCCACATTAAACAAATATCTCAGCATGCCTTTATAATACTCCCTTGTGAACTCACATACTGAAAATTTTCTTTCAGGACTTTTTAAGAAATTAAGCCGATTTGCTCTGAATTGAAAATACTGCCAAGCCTGCTGGTCTCACAGAGTCACACCTGTTGTTGCGTCAGAAGAATGACATTCTGAGAAAAATCACCCAGAAGCCACAGAATGTGCTACCACCTTTAATCAAAACACTGGTTAACCAAATTAACATTTTCAATTTTCTTTCCAGGCACAACAAAGTGATCTCTAAGTGCACCATGACACGGCTACAAAAATTGAGACAAGACAAGTATTTAAAGAGAGACAGAGGAAGGCAGGGAGGCATTAAGCTGAAGCTAGCATCCCTGTGAAAGTCAGTGTACGAAATCGGAGATCACAAAAGCTCAGCTCTCATGCCTCCGGTTTGGTAAATGAGCATGGCCATTTGCCCATGAAGTGAAGACAAGAGGTGACAGAGGCAACAACAACAGTTGTGACACAGCAATGCAACACAACAGAGTGAACATAGCGTCATTGTCTGGGCATGGTTTCATCCAGTGACTCAGAAGAGCCAGGTGCAAGGTATGGCATGTAGACATGGTTTTGCTGGTGCCTATATGTACGAGATGATGCCATTAGTAGTAGTAGTAGTAGTAGTAGTAGTATGTTGACAATGACACAAGGACCACTGCGACAGCCTTTCCGTAAAACAAGGAACAAATGCGCAGGCAGGAAGAGCATTCTAATTGTAGTTGTTCAGATAGGCCGGAGGCTCGCACAATGTGCAGTAGCACGTGCACAGCCTCTTTCTGTGGTGTTAGGTCCAGTCTATGATGTGGCATTCTCTCTTTCCAATAGAAAAGAGGTCAGCTGTCCAGCTGGCTGAACGCATTGTAAAGTGATTGTTGTCGTGCACTGTACTGTGGGCACTCGCACAAAATATGTTCAATAAATTCTTCACTGCCGCAATGGTCACAGGCTCCAGTGTCAGCTATCCCTACACAGAAAGCATCGGCATTGGTAAATGCAAAGCCCAACCACAGCCGGCACACAAGGGTAGTTCTCCTTGGCAAACAGGGTTGCACACTGGTGGCTACTTTTCACCAAATTGGTGAATTTTTAGGGCCCGTAGAGAAAGAAAATTATGAATGGCGACATGGTGAATTTTTGGCGATTTCCAGCTATGGTCTCGATTGAGTAATGGGTTCTCAGCTCAGTATCTTCTTAGCGAATAGATGACAGCATTCTCTCTGTTTTCCTTGGAGTTAAATCCACACTAGAAAGTACATGATCTGCCCTTCAGCTATCCGTCTTGTAACTAGTGTATTCCATAAATTTATCTAGATGTAGAAGGTACTCGTACATTCCCAGCGACATCCCAGCACAATTTAAGCATGCGCACTGCTTTGCACTCCACGAGGCGGTGAAGTTAGACTAGTTTGCTGAAGTTCTGTCAAGTTTATCCATGGTTAGACGACGGCACAACGGAATGCAGCAAAGTATGTCGTTCCAGAGCATGGTCTTCACGAAATGAAGGTAAATTATTGTGGGGCCTACCGTATATGTATGCCAACAATGTTCCTTCCATAGGGTGACGTAGGGATATTCACGTCACAGAGGTTTATAAGCAGTGTGTGTGTGCAATAAAGCTTATTGCTTAAGGCATTTTCCACCGTTCTTGGTGCGCTTGTGCAAATGAAACAATTGCTTATAAGTTATCACATTTTACATGGTCGACCTGTTTGTTTCCTAAGGGCCTCAGACGCACCAGCTAGATGTGTGTCAATGTAAGTGACAATAAGAAATCGACAGCGACGCCCGGTATCCCATTAGTTCACACTGTTGACATACAACAGTGACTAATGAGCGGTTCCTGTAAGACTACTGCCGTGTTACCTTTAGTAGACTCTTTAAAAAATCACGCCTTTAATGATAAGAATAACTGCACAAAGCGAATTTAAATACAGGAGAAAATACGGGAGAGTTAAATTTCTTTGCAGACAAGGCTTTGATTTTCACCCATGATTTAGCTCGGTGTTCCCTTTGAATCTCAAGCGAGCGGACAGGGATGAAACAAAGTTATAAGTGTCCCCTTCATAATGTGGCCATGACCATGGACCATGGTGGTAACCCTTGATGATTGTGGTTTGGTTATGTAACCGACACTAATTTCTGCAGCCCATGTCGGGAGCACAGCTAAGCGTCCGTGGGGGTAGGGGAAGGGGACTGAAAGAGATAGGAAAGAGAGAAAAGCTGTTGTGAAGGGCTCCGGAAATTTTGAGCACCTGGGGTTCTTTAATGTGCACTGACAACGCACAGTACACGAGCCTCTGGCATTTTCACCTCCATCGAAAATGCAACCGCCGCAGCCGGGATGGAACCCATGTTTTTTGGTGGCAGCCGAGCACTATAACCACTGCACCACCGCGGCAGACTGACCCTTGTGCCCCCAACCCCCACAAGCCCCTTCAAGCCCATCCTGCGGCAAGTAGGAGAACCAAACCACCCAGGCGTTCCAAGCACTCCCATCATATAAAAGGGGCAGTGAAACTGACATTGAAATATGTCTATATACAGTAAAACCTCGTTATAACGAAGTTGATGGGCGAGCGGTAATTACTTCGTTATAACCATTAGTTCGTTATAGCCAACATCAATTTCATTTATAGGAATTTCGAGGGGAATTGCGATTGCTTCGTTATATCTGATAGTTCGTTATATCCGGTTTCGTTATAACGAGGTTCTACTGTAATTACGGGGTTTTGATTGTACTGTATTCTATGGGGCTATACAAAATTGGTAGCTTTTATTACTAGGTATAGCACACATAAGTAGTACGGCAACCTAACTGGCAAAAAAATTTTCAAGATGGCGCATTTTGGCAACTTTCTGCTTGCCATTTGGCGATATTGGCTCGAAACTCTGTGGAAACCCTGTTGGCAAAGCCCTGAAGAGATTTGAAGGCTTAGTGCTGGGTCTAGGGAACACTATAACTGAGGAATACTGGAGTGCAGCTCATTCCATTGCAACCTGGCGCACAGGCAAGCAAGCATGTGGAGTTTTCATGCAGCATCAGTCCTAGAAAATGCTATTGGTAACTGATAGTCTTCCTCAGCTGACTGACCGGCCCACTTACTGCCAATAATCTCACATGGACTTGCAAAACATTCAAAAGTTATTCCAAGGCCTTTCTCAGTTAGAATGTGTATGGCCTCTGCAATCTAAGACTAGTTGCTCATGTGGTCCGTGGCATAAGAATGACAACAGAGACTGCATCACCGCCTTCGGGCAGCAGAAAATTGACCTCTTTTGTGTCACTTGATCACTTATAAAATGTAGCGTGATATGAAGCACTGTGACCTCTGCTGCTGTTGATGTTATGTGAGATGTCTTGAATTTAGCAGTTGTGGCCTTCGCTGGTATCCCCACTGTCACAGTGGAGCTGTTTAGCAGGACGGATCCACCACTGTATGTGTGCAGAGTCTTGGTATTTTTCATTTAATAGAAGTAGTCAGTTGTTGAAGCTGGTGAAATACTGTATAATGTGGAATAGAGGTCAAGACTTTTTCCAAAAGAAATTGCCGAAAAGTCATCCTTCGACTTATATGAATATATGAATCTGAATTGTCTGGCAACAGTGGAGAACAACACGCTTCCATACAGCACCGATGCTACGTTGCGCTACGTCGCACTGCAGGGCCAACGCTATAGCAACAGTGGAGCACAACGCTTTCATGCAGGACCGACGCTATGGGCGCAGTGTGCACCATTTTCTTTTTGTTTTGCAGTTGTGTTTGTGGTGACCAGTGACCTGCTTGTGACGTTTATTTTCTAGGCAAAATGAGTGCTGGCACATGTTGGCAGTTCGCCACTGTGTTTAAAAAGCAGGTGATCGAGTTCACTGATGTGAATGGAAATATGCTAGTGCAGCGGCGCTTTGGCATCTCCGAGAAAAGCATCAGGTGCTGGTAGCACCAGTAAGGCAAGTGACCAGTATACAATGTGCGTGAGACATCATTCGGCTGTCACCGTGCAGTGCATCTGAAATTAGTAGACAAGGTGGATCTTGTCTGCACACAACCTTGCCTGTAACAGCAGAGCTTATCTGCAACAACGCAGTCGAGCTCACCCATGAAGCTGGACTGTCGAGGGAGCAATTCAAGTGCTCCACCTACTGGGTTCGTCACTTCATGTGATGTAAAGGATTTGTGCTTCACCAGCATGCTTCTATCAGCCAGAAGTTCTCAGAAGCATACAAAGAGAAGTTGGTGGGATTGCAAAAGTACACCACTTATCTATGGAAGCAGTGTTGCTATATGTTAGGACATATCAGCAATGACACTGGTGTGGCATGCCGTCATCCATCACAGTGTGTGAACACGGGAAAGAAGGGATAAAGCTTCTGTCAACAGGAAGCAATACTCAAAGCAGTTAGCAGGGCTAGTTGGAATGTAGACTTGTAATGCGTTCCCAGCACTAAGAGAAGAAAAGGGAAGAAGATAGATGAGAGGACAGCAGGTAGGCAGGACGGTGGTCCAGCGTCCTGCCTATCTGCTGTCCTCTCGTTTATCTTCTTCCATTTTCTTTTGTTAGCACTGGAAATGAGTTACAAATATAACACGAAGCAATCATTCCCACTTCACAGTGATGCTTGCACGCACTGCTGACAGCAGAAACCCGTCACCATTTCTTAAAGGGACCCTGAAACGGTTTTGACGATTTTGTGCAAACATGGTGATCCGGTAGAGCGGGTCACTAGGACCATTACAGGACAGATTTTAGCGCTGTGCGTAAAGTGTGTAATTTACAATAAGGTTTTGAACACGCGTATCGCAAAAGGTCGCAGCGGCTCGCCAAAAAAGCGTTTTCAAACGCCCCCGCCATCGAGCGATCGAATGGGAGGTCGCTGATTGGCCCCGACCCAAGTGACGTGCGCGTAATTTTCAAAACCTAGCTGCGAACAACGTGCTTCTACAACGTACTCCTTCGTTTCAGCCAACGGTATCATCGCGGCATCTGGCGGCGTCACACGAGTCGCCGGCGCTCTATTACAGAGGGCTAGCACTGCCGAGGCGGGCGACCTTAGTGAGGATATCGGGGCGCTATGTCACTACGGGAGGCTCGGCAGAGCGGCTGACACGGGAGGCGCTGTCGTCGCTAGCGCGCACTCCGCAGCAGATCGAGTTGAGGAGGAACAGCAGTGGTAAGGAGGAAGGCGACAGAAATAAGCCCATAGCTGCCTTAGCGCATTGTGCTTCGCTTTATTTATGGTGTGAATGATTTCGCAATTGCGTTGCCTAATCAGTGACGCAATGTCAAAAAAACGTTTCAGGGACCCTTTAAAGCCAAGATGCTGCCGAAAGAGGCAAGATGTCGTTGTCCGTGTAAATGAAGAGGCACATCGATCACGCTCTTATGCTCAGATGAGTCCGCACAGTGTGAAATCAAAGGCCTGGCGCACTGCTGTGCCTTCCGAACATGCTTATGCTGGATGCCTTTCATGGGCACCTGATGTCACCTCTAAAGCAGGTGCACTGCAGTGGGAGGACATACCTTGATATTGGGCTCGAAGGTCAGCACTGCAAGGACCGGCACTGCTGTTGCTGTGACGTAGTAAACAACACCACGTTACTCACCTTCCTCGCCTCCGGACCAGGTTGTTGGCTTTCTTCAATAAGCCGATTATTTTGCTTTTTGCTTGCGAGAATGAATTAGTGCTTGGAGCCACAGTACTCAACTTATCAGACCGAGCTTGGTGTAATTCTCATGCATACTCCAAAACGAAGCGTCTTTTGGCTCAAAAAGCTGGGAATAGGAAGAAAGTAGTTTTTGTGCACAGCGTTGGAGCTAAATGCTTCAGCGAATATGGAGTCAACTTTCTTGGATATCAGGCATTCAAAACCACAATGCTTATTCGTGCCTATAACAGAACGGTTGTAAAGGTCATCGGAAAAGGACGGAAATCATGGTAGTCCAATATGGTGGAGTATGCGACCAAGAATGCACACAGCCACATGGCAGACATGCGGGGCAGGTGACAACCACTGTTGGAATTCGTTGTGCAGCTGGGAACAGGGTAGCTGGCAATTGGGAACCAGCCTGACAGGTGTTTGACATTCCCAGAGAGACGTGTAGTTCGAGCAGCCTGTCGAGGAATGTCTGTAGTCACCTTCTGGTTAAGATGGGGTTTGGCACCATCTTAGACCACCCTGGTTGGGGTTTGGCACCATCAGATGGGGTTTGGCACTATCCCATCCCATGGAGCGTCTTTGTTAAGAGCATGTGCGAGCAAGGGGCAGAGTGGAGGCCAAGGTTATTGTTCATGGGTTGAAGTCAGCGGGGATGTTTCATTGCTGTATGTTCTTTTTGTTTCCAGTGCGGATGGTTGTTTCTATATGTTTCCACATTCCTCTCCGTGTGCTAGTTGGTATGCGGAGTTTCTGTTTGTTTGATGTCAGTATGTTGCAAGGTGTTTGGCACTGACCTCTCTCTCCTCCGCCAAGTGTGCAGTAAAATGAGAGGGGGATGTAGGAGGAGTTCCCAGTGTGAAAACTTGTGATTTGCTGTCAGGGATTCAGGGGCGGAGCAACAAGTGTTTATAAGGTGGCCCCTCGTCCCTGTCAGGGAGGTTGGAAGAGAGGTGGTCAGAAAGTTGGAAGGCTGAAGGTTGGTGAGGACGGAACGGATAGTGCGAGAGACACGAGTCCGGGTGGTGGTTCTGGTCGCAGGAGCAGTGCTATGCACTGGTCGGCTCTGCCAAATGGAAGCGATGGTTCCACCTAAGTCCTACCAACCGAGGCTACTGTCTGTCAGTGTGTATATACCGTCTTGTATATAAAAGTCAAGTTGTGCTTGTATGAGAAAAAGGTTGGTCTCCATCCTTTAAGTAGAGACAACGCAACGACGGACAGGCAGTAGGGGGAAGACTTCCACCCATCCTTCTTCACAGCGGCAACGTCAGCTGGGGGAGCTCGGCTCCACGAGGAAGTGAAGAAGTAGGAGGAAGGAGAACGTGTGAACTGAGTACAAGTTCACCACACCAAAACACCTTACCCTCTCCTTTCCAGAAAATTTACTACGGTGTTTTTTCAGAGCAGTACCATCGTGGAACACAACAGTATGTGTTCATTTTTTTTCATCAATGAGATACTCTGCACAGAATACATGCATGCACATGGTGGAACTGTGTACTGTGGTTAAAGCATCCCTTAGCGGTGACAAATAGGCTGGAGAAACATCATTGTCCCACGGTAGCATACTAGCAAAAGTGCCTAACCGCAGTGCAGCAATGAATGCTGAGAACGGTACCACTACACAACACATGCTGTATGGACTTAATAAATGGTCACGTAGATTTAATTAGCAACAGCAAAACATCACGTACATTGTCCATCTAATTACGCACCCAAATTTAGTGCACAGGGTTGGGTAGGTATAACGTGAGCCACTCACCACTGTCAGCATGAATCGAAATGTCACCTGTCTCCTGTGCACCGTCCGCGCAAGACAATGAGTTAGCAGCGCGCATTCGCGCTCAAATAAGTAAACATTAATGTACACGGGATGTGTGAGCGCTAACGGCGAAAGCCAACCACATTTCCTGCTCTGCTATCATACCGTATGGCAAAGCACCATAGCACAACATGTATACAATCTGACACAAGTGGACGATGCGGCGATACCGCATGTTTGCTCACAACATACATTTACCGATCTGTACAAAAGGTTCTTTCACAGCTAAGGGGCACGCATGCAATGCTTGCAACGTGAGAACAACCATGTCTGAGTGGGCTAAACCAGTGGAGACGTCGTACATTTCGCACCTGGTATCACACGACGTCATTTTCTATGTCACGGAGAAGCTCCGGCAAATGGCCAATTCTGGGAGTCATGACATCAACTTTGCAGCCTTTGAACATTGTGCTCAACAAGTCATTCAAGGACCATGTGCACAAGCTCTATAGTCGGTAAACGGCTGGCAACAACTCATGGACCCCAACCGCCTGGCTGTGGAGGCCGCCTCTCACAACAGTGTGCATGTGGGTCTCGTAGGCGTTGTGGTCACTGCCCAACAAAATGGTACTGCATGCACTGAAAGGGGCTGTAGTATGTTTTCTGAAAATTTCATATGATGCGTGTGTTCGAAATCCCGGCCCTCTGATCTATAATATGTACTGTTTTGTTGCATCATCTGGGTTTATTTAAAGCGGTGAAAAACGTGGTTTCAATTTCCCAGTGCGCATTCCCCTGAACTCCGCAGCTGACACCATCTTAGTCGCCATCATGGCCTTCGAGACTGGAGTGTCCTCAAATGATATGGGAAAATAAACTGTGCTCCAGCCTCGCTTCCGAACATAGGTACAGTTATGTTTTTCTTGTTCGTTTTCTCCTTGATGTGGACTGAAGTCCCGTCAAGAAGATGATCGACGTCGATGAAGCAGGAGGCAGGTTGGAGGTAATGAACTTGAAGGTATATTGCAGCGAAATATTTACAGTCATATGTACATCTTGCCGAAGCACACTGATGATAACATAGACATCAACAGCGTCTTACTCTTCTACTTAACTTTTCTTAAGTTAGAGCCTAGAACACTGTTACTACATACAACGAACCTAGTCTCACTGTTCGACCACCGAGTGGTTACGGCCCAGACAGAAGTTGCATCGTACGGAGTCTTACTGATCGATCAGTTAAGTGATTACAGCCTAGACTGAAGGGAAACGAATCCCGTCCAGTCTTTAGTACCTTGCGGTAACAAAGATAAAGGGGAGGTGGCCACTGCTGGTCCGCCTCAACCTTCTGTCATCCAATCTGTTTATCCTCAGATTAAGCCACTCCCTAGTGGGCTGTCCCTAATCCCGACAGCAGCGTCTTTGCAGTTTAAACAGGCATTTTGGCATTCTTTCCCATCATGGCTCTCCCTCTCCTTATCCCACGCTCTCCGATATTCCCACAATCGAAATATCGGTATCGTAGCAGCCCTGCGGCATTCGGGCCATCTCCCACGCTCATCCAGTCGAACCCTGTCGTTCCAGGAAACACAGCGTGTCTTCGCCTTTCCCGAAGTTCGGACAGTGCACTGGCTGCGACTCAACGCTTCGTTCCAGTCGGCGCGCCGAAAGCGCATGCTGGTCGTTAAAGAATTGGTTGGGCCAAGCGCATTGTCGCTTCAAGCGAGGGCGCACTTCTCATGCATTGTCCTCCTACGCGTCCGAGCTGCTCTTCCCCGAAACGGCCACTAAGAGGACAAGTACGGTCGCGCAGCCGCGACCCCCCCGAGCGACGTTCAGCGAAAGGGAAGGGTCTCGTACCAGGAACCCCTGGGGGCCAGCGTGGGAGACCAGCCGCTCAATGGGAGTAGTTTGCTTTCCATTGATAATTGCTGTCCAAGAACATGCAGAGAGAGAGCCGAGAAAGAAGCTTTGTATAGCGTACGGTGCTACGCCGTTCCTCCTGCACGATCGCCTTATGAGCGGCAACATAACACGTCCCCCCTTAAGAGTACGCTGGGCTGTTCTACGCTCAGTGGTACGATAAATCACTGCCGCGATTAGGTCACTGGACTTTCTAAGCATACAACAGTATACACAAACATCAAACACCATTGCGAGACAACACGACAGGAGAATACAAGAAACGAAAACAAATACATGCTAAACGATCAAGCACACCATTGCTGCTTCAAGCAGTATAGTGTCTGTTTCTTGGATTGTCAATCACACAGTCCACAATATACAGCAGCGAGTGGGCAGGAACATTCACGTCCCCCCCTCAGTTGGCATGGCACTGTTATTCTGATGGCTTCCACAAACTATTCTGGAGCCTCGATAATGCATCCGCATTCCCGTTACATATACCCTTCCGATGTTGTACCGAGACATGATATCGCTGTAAAGCCAGCGCCCATCTTGCCAATTTCGCCCCGTGCGGAGTAGAAGTTGTAAGGTACGACAGCGGATTGTGGTCGGAAACGACGTTTACTATGGCACCGAAAAGCCAGTAGTCAAACTTCTTTAAGGCCCATATTATTGCGAACGCTTCCCTCTCAATTGTCGACCAACGCATCTGGGTCGGTGAGAAGCGGTGGCTTGCAAAGGCGATAGGCCTCTCTTCTCCCTCAGCTGACATTTGCGCCAAACATGCTCCCGCCGCCGTAGCTGAGGCGTCTGTGAAAAGCCAGTAGGGCTGAGATGGCTCTGGGGTGTTTAGCGCCACGGCCTCGCACAAAGATTGTTTGAGCATCTCAAATGCTGCCTGAGCTTCCTCCG
>JABSTT010005991.1:0-15901 GCA_013339685.2 Hyalomma asiaticum | reverse complement strand
CCGACGCGAAAAAGAAAACTTATCTGGTTCCCTAAGCGCTGAATTCTCTCGGTGCGGGAACGGCAGCGGGAATCAAAAAGGAAAGCAAAGGCCCTCAAATGGTTTAAGCTGTATCCACACAGTGGAATGGCCTGAAAGAGGTCGTTAAGCGGCGTTGCTCGAGTGAGGCGTCCATACTGGACAATTTTTTTTGTCTTATTGAGTGTTTTGTACATTTAGAAAGCTGCTAGTGAAGGTACATCTACAGCACAGAGAACGTCAGAGATAGCCCATGAGTACTCATTAATCGTGGACGCTCCGGTGAACGGCAAGTACGTCTTCATTCTAACCGCAAGGCCTCCTCACGCACGTGCCAGAGATTAGAAACGAGGCAGGCTTGGGTATTCGGGGCATGCGTGGTATAAACAACACCTAGTGTCCCTGCTTTTACTTTCTCTTGTGGCGCGAACTATATATAGTGAGCTGTTAAGCGTGGTTATCAGATACGTGCCGAGAGCAATTTTGGGGGGGCTTCACACTATAGCTTGCGCAGGGTGTTGACCATTCGTGGCGTTGAGCTTTCTGCTCTGCGAACGGTGTCTCCCTTGTTCTGTGCCTTTTCTAGTCGATTGAAGCAACAACACTCAGCCTGATGCTGTTATCCCTTGGCGAGAGTGCTCACGAGGATCTATATTAAGGTGAAATGAAAAGCAGAATTTCTCTGTCCTTCCGAAAAAAAAAAAAAAAAAGAGACCTTGCAGTTGAATCAGTATACTTAATGCCATGTATAAAGAGGTTCTGCTTTCGCTTACATAAACGGTGCTACTTTCCCGTTCTCAAGTCATATTCTATCTCTTCACCAGTGTGTTATGCACCACAATGCTCTATAAATTCTCTAGACAGACATACGTAAGCGCATATGGCTTTCGTTGGGGTGCAGGACCCTAGGCTGGCGCCACGGTCTTCAGGCCGCAACGGGCCTTGTGTCACTGAACTTCGTGCTGGGTGCCTTCTACCGGTCAGCGTCCCTGTACCACCCGCAACGCCGTGCCATCCTGCACCTCAAGAACCAGCGGCGCAGATCAAGGAGAAGAGGACCGCGCACCGAGAAGCCGCCTTCTTCGACTTCGCCGCCCTTCCGCACGCGCACGCTGAGAGTCGTCATGGTAACCGCCGCTCTTGCCGCGGCTGGACTCTACACGCCTTTCTTCTGCCTCGTAAGCACACATGCGTAAGCGCCTATGCGCCGCGCTTGAATACGACGCCACGAAAGTAATTTCCGACTGCGTTATAGGTACCCGTCATCACATATTTACTGGCTTGTCGTTCAG
This sequence comes from Hyalomma asiaticum, assembly GCA_013339685.2. NCBI lineage: Eukaryota > Metazoa > Arthropoda > Arachnida > Ixodida > Ixodidae > Hyalomma > Hyalomma asiaticum. The sequence goes on along the minus strand of JABSTT010005991.1, from coordinate 14,591 downwards.
CGCATGATCTCCTTTTCGTGCTGTTACCTGCGTACTACCATGATGACGTCAATGAGCTCATGCTGTAAACCCAGCTTTCAGAGCGTGTTCATCTTGTTGATCGTGCAATGCTTACGAAAGCATGGATCGGAGAAGAACTCAGCCCTTTTTTCTTCCTGGTAATATTTTTGTGAACGCTGCACAATCAACAGGACGAAGACGTGGTGATGATGCGTGGTACAAGGTGATGATGTGTGGTTCAAGGTGCAAGGTTTTGTGGCGTAAGGTCCAAGTGTGGCCAAGGGTGGAGAGATCAATGAAATGAATTTGTACAGTGTCGCCGCTGAAATGATTTGCAGTTGAGCTTGAGGAGCTGTGTTGTACGGCATGTTCTGGGCAAATATGTCATTGCCACACTGACTTTGTAACCGCTGTAAGCCAAACGCGGGCCGATTTTGATTGTGTCGCAAAATAGAGATTATCGAAAGGTAAGATGGTGCTGTCAACAAGATGCTGCGTATTGCGCATGCTCGTTACTTCTGTGCTCCCGTTGGTCTTGCCTGTCGGACTTATTATGCACTAACTAATGATCCCGCACTCATCCGCTTGGTGGGTATCTAAGATTCACTAATTACCAGCAGAATTGGCAAGACGGGGATATTCTGCAAATTTGAACGCATTGAAGTAGGTTCAGCAGCTAACTAGTGCTCTCTCTGCTTTCAGCACCTTACACGTTGTTGTGGCATATGCGTTCCCATGTTGCGCATCTATTCAGTAATTCAGCATGGAAACTCACAGGCGTGTACAACATCAAGCTGCACTGCGAGCACGTGATCCAATCCATAGTCTTCCGGAGAACACAAAGTAGACGTTGACTTTTGTCGGCACTGACACCAGGAAAATTATAGCGAACTTGTTTAGCCGACTCATTGACGCAAGTTGTCTTCTTCGTCAGTAGAGGCGTATATCCAGCTGCATGCTTAGGTGTTGCGGTGTTAACCACGTTGCGGTTTCAATCACGTTTATCATGAAGTATTCGTCCTCTACTGCATATTGCATATTGCACTTTTCTTTGTATTATCTTCCGCCTCGTCTATGTGGAATGGTGTATACGACCACGGCTCATTTCCGAGTTAAGTGACGACCCTCTTCATCTGCACCAAACAGGTACCTCTGAGCGCAGCGGAGGGCGTCCAAGGAGCGTGGGCTCTGCAGGTCCTCCTCGGTCTCGCCTCCGCTGGCGGCACTGGCGTAGCTGGACTACTACTGGTGCGGCATCCGACCCAGTGCGTCCTCAGCCGGCGTTGCCTGTGTCAGCTGTCGCTGCTGGGAGCCGGACTCGCCATGCTGGCACTCGGGGCACTGAACGGTTTCGCCGGCTACGCGCTGTTTGCTGCCGTGTACGGCGCCAGCGCCGGCGGCGTCGCCTACGCGCTGCGTATGCTCGTCTTCGAGCGGCTCAGGGCCAGGCACTTTGGCCGTGCCTGGGGTTTCGTCCAATGGGCGCAGTGCCTGCCCGTGCTGGTAGGAGTGCCCGTTACAGGTGCGTAAAGATCCTACTGTTAGTGCGGTCAAGTACCGAAGAAATATCGGCCGGACGAAAACACGTGAAGAGGCAGATAAAGTAGGACAAAACAGATTTAGCTCCGGGTTTGCGTGGATGACGCAGTATGGTCACAGCGTACGTTGGAAGAGCGGCATTCAAGAGCTCGTGGCAAATCGCTTTAGAGCGCGTACTGCTAAGTACAGAGCATGGAAAGGAGCAGTTAAATTTTGCGCGCATTTGTTAAGGTACTATCAGGTACGCTTTGCAGTGTGAAAAGTACTTTCCTATGGATGCTCATAGAGTCGACATAAGACCACAGCAAGACTATGGCGAAAAATGTTCATGGTATTCTGTTCACGGAAGTCGAAGTTATGGAAGTGTCCATGGTAGCCAGGCCATAAAGAAAGCCACAGAAAGGCTGCTTCTTCTGCTGCTGATGATGAATTATGGCGCAGCACGCTATGGCTAGATATCCTTTAGGTGCAAAGCAAACTGGGTTACATAGAAAGCTATGTGTACCCTGCTGCTGCTGCTGCTGCTGCTGCTGCTGCTGCTGATGATGATGATGATGATGATGATACACTGCGGGTCAACCCTTTGTATCGGTCGAAAAGCTGTAAAGCGCCACCCATTACGGAAATCGGTGATGGGAATGAGCCCATAACAGCTTAAGCTGTAAAACCAAACTGATCTTTGTAGCCCTGTAATTCAACAACGAAAAGCGACATTGCAGTTTTGTGAATAGCACCTATACATTTAAAGAGGCAATACTTATTAAGCACTTCTACGAAATTTATCATTAATTTGGAAGTAAATCTTCTTCATTTGATGGTGTTATTATTATTATTTCTTTTGCAATATCACTGAGAGTCGTAAAGCAATTCGTGCGAGGTATTATTCGACATACCCATTTGTTTTGCATGAGTTGCTCTAGCAGATGCAGTTTTGCAGAACTTCAATATATGTTCTGGGCGCGAATTAACGAATTCATAAATTTTGTACTGATAATATGTTACAGTTTGCTTAATTTCAGCGACATATCGAAGTGATTTCAAGGCATAAACCAACATTTTGCTGCGGAGATCACTACAACTTACATTTGTTCTTAAATTAGCGAAATTCCGGTCAAATCAGCTCGGTGGTTCTTTCAGCAAACAATTTGTCCACTCTGCATGTTTACGTGGGTAAGTATTTCTCTTAGAAATCACTGCACCGAATTTCATTAAGCTTGTAACCTTTAAGAGGAAAAGAAAACTAAGAGGCTGTAACTGCAGGTAGCCTATATATTACTGAACGCATTCATTTTTAAAATAGTTGTCGAAACTCTCAAGTGCTCAGAAACAGGTACTCGAAAGCTTTCTGCTTTGTAATTCACATAGGAAAACAAAAAGTTCAGCAAACTGCACAGATAATGCATCAAAGCAAATCAAATCAAATCAATTAAATCAAAATCATTTTATTTCAGGGCGTTTCCTGCGGAGACAGCGACTAAAGGCTGAAATAGCCTGACGAGGCCCTGCCCCGTTCAATTCATACAGCGTCTACAAAAACATATACAACAAAGTGCACATTATATCAAAATTCGGGTTGCGCTCAATATACAGCCGAAAAAACCAAAATAAGATGACGTCGATTACATCTCGTAACAAATGAGATGCAGTGAATATGTACATAATTAACACAGTGTACAACTATATAGCATATAACAAGTGGTTCACTTGTTTTTGCTATATAATAACGTATCCAAATCGAACACATTTCTGAATTATACGTCGGTCTGGAACGCCTCCAAATTAGCGAGTGCAGTTTTCGTAAAGCCGTCGCAAACTGTATTTTTCAACGAAATTAGTGCACTTTATCTCCTTTGACATAAGGGATTTATAAAGGCCCGGTATCAGTATCTGGCGAAGTATTATGAAATCGTAAAGTTTCTACCTGAAAACACTTCGGCCTGGTGTCAGTGGTGCCTTTATGAACTATTTATACTAATGAGTAGGCGCAAACACACGCACTTGCAAACCTGAGAACACGAATGATCCTAACGAGGTTAGTGTTCTCGGTTTTGTACGTGCAGATGTTAGCGCCTACCAATTATCACATGCATGCACCAACTCGCCAAGCAACAAGTTTTGCTTGATAAACTACGCCAAGTAAAGTAGTTGTCATGCTTGTTGCAGCTTACAGGGCGTAGCGTAGCAACAACAAGAACCTAATATAAGTCCTTAGCCCTGCATCAAGCACGTTAACTTCCCAAATGGCCCAACTTTCTTTCCTTTTAACTTAGTTGTCACCCTGACGAAGTCAAATACATTGTAGAATTCTAGACCTCATGCTAAGGCTTTCTGCATCCGCATTTGATTAGCCTATCACTTCTGTGCGTGTACAAGTAACTGAATTCGCACTGATCTCTGATATGTAGTGTGCGCTAATGCGGGCTGCACGCAAACACAGGCTACATCAGCAAGTCTCGGGAGGACCCCAAGGCGGGCTTCTACTTCTCGGCCGCGTGCACTTTCGCGGGCGCCACGAGCCTCTTCTTTCTGCCGGACGCCGCCACGACCGAGTCCCTGCTGTGCCACCACCATGCCGCGCAGCTCCATCAGCGCCAGCGTCAAGACAGCAGCCACTCGCACGACACATCGTGCTGCGGGGAACGCCCCCAGAGCGTCACGTCGGCGGGACACTTCTGCCGCTTGCACCATCGTTACCACAGCGGCGGGGAAAGCCCAAACAAGGGCAGCTTCGAGGGAGCCAGTCCCACCACGGACGCCGCAGAAGACGTCGTGGTGGCCAACAACACGCCATGCACCTGCCGCGGTTCGTTGCTGTGCTACCAGCGGACAATGTCGTGGGCGACGTCCGTGGACTTCCTGGACCAGCAGGCGCTTGCAGGACTCTCGTTGGACGCCGAATGCGCCGAAGACGAAGTGGCCGACGTGGTGGTCGGACGTCCTCAGTTTTCCGAACGCATCGTCAACGATAACGTGATCGCGGAGGTTGGTGTGTGCGCTATGTGCGGTGTGCCGACGCCGGGACAGCTGTGCGAGTGCGTGCACGTCAGAGATCGAACTGTGGTTGTGTCGCCCAAAAAGATGCACGTCGCGCGCTGCTCGCACGAGCCGCTGATCTTCCGGTCTACAATGGCGCCCATCGAGGAAGTGACAAGCACGGTGTAGCTGTTGTATTGTTGCGTGCGTGAGCCACAGTGCACCATAGTTCACGCCTGAAGAAGGCCCGCACGTTATCTTGAAGGACCACAAGTATGGTCAAGCCATCCCTTGATCATCTATTCGACGGCGCGTCCGTGACAAGAGTCCTTAACGCAGTCAGCAATCGCATGGCGCAATGGAAACGCGCTCGATTGCGCTGCTCATACTGCATTGTTCTTACGCGGTTTCTTTTGTGTCTGCACGAAGATGGTAGCTAAGTCGAAGGACGAAGATGCGTAAGTTATCACTGCCGCTATTTGTTTCTTGCTCAGCCAGTAGCGCGAAGTTGCGTGCCGTCGACGTTGTATGAAGTACTTTTCCGCGTTTGGTACCAGACCGATTCGTAGTCAAACGGAAAGTGGACTCCACGTCCATCGTTGTGTGCTGCCGTTCAAGGACCTTCAGTTTTATTTATAAGAACTTGAATAATAATTTGTTTCTAAACTGACAAGTTGGGAGCAATTGTCTGTGTTGAGTCAGAGGACGGGAAAACGAAGAAAGCATTTTTTTAAAATGTGTTATACGCGAAACGGGAAGAAGTTAAAAAAGAACATAAGGCAACCGGGCTCTAATTTTTCTTGCTACCCTACATGGGAAAGAAAAGGAATGCGGTACAAATATAAAAGGAGTTAAGGAAGCAAATTAGCTCAATTTCAGGACTGCAGTTTGTCGCATTGCAAACTTGGTTAGCTTCTTTTTTTTTTTTCATTGCTAACGGAACGCAGAAATCAGCTCGACAATGAGAATTTTTGAAACGTTCATTGCTTTGGATTGTCAGATCCCTGCTGGAAACAGATGTGTTTGAACATAGAGCTCGCGAAATAAAGGTCTGCCTCGACTGGTAATTTATGCAGATAAGCACAACATCTAATTTCAATGTGATAATCAGTGTCGCTGACTGAACTAATGCACTCTTCTTCTATTGCGAAGGCTTTCTGAGAGCACTTGAGTCCGCCGACTCCTCGCTGTAATGGGAGAAAGAAGAAACAAAAAAGGCACTGGTTCACTGTTTTACCTCGCTCTAATTAAATGAGTTAATTTTTTTTATCCCTCTTTGATATCTGAATCGATTTTAGCGCTACTTACCCTTTTGGAAGGAGAATATTGATTAGGCTCACCGAATTTCGTAAAGTACATATATGCATATCAGTAGTTTAGAGATCCTCATAACAAATTCAAATTCGCAAATTTCGAAAAATTTCAGAAGTATCGAAGCTTAAACGAAGCTCCAGGTCTTGCGTTGCAGTTTGATTACATTGGATGGAGAAATCGTTTTTGTCGGCAGGCACGCTAATTACACGAGGCCTGTTATACTTGAATGAGAAAGGTAAGTGGTAACGATGCTAGCGAGCCGATTTATTAATACACCGTCGAACTTGTTAATGACGGGGTATTGTAGCTTTTCAAGGGGAAAAAAAAAAAAGGCTGTATAGAGTTGACAACACGCTAACTCAGAAATCAGAAAGAGGGTGCCTTGTTGGACCTTCTTCATGTTGGTAAAGGCGCCACCATTGGGGATCCCCGAAATCAAAAACCGGAGGGTCGCGCCTCCGCAATCCTCCACCGCTTAGCAGTATCGCGGAGGCATACGACATCGCCCTCGTACTTAAGGACGATAATACACCAGGTGTCACCTATCTCGCCGCCCACTGATAACCAAGAAATCATGGCACACGTTTTGTCACTGACGCTGCGCATGCGCGGAACTACCCGCAAGAAAAAGGTCGATTTTGTACACTGCCCGTAATGTTTTGCGCAAGGCGTGCAAGACAGATGCATTATGAACCCGCCTAAAACTCCAATTATTCGTGAGCGGAACATTCACGAGACTGGGATAGCAACAACTTATTGGTTTGGGCGAGCAGGTGTTGGTTCATCGTGTAACATGTAACACTAGCAGCATCAAAAAACGAGGACTAGGAAAGAAACGAACGCAACAGGACGAGCGCTCGTTCTGTAGTACTCGTTTTCTTCTTAGTCCTCGTTTTTTGGTGCTGCTAGTGTTACATGTTACACGATTCACAAAACCTTCGAAAAAAAATATGTGGTTAATCCCTTTGTTTTAGGAATCGATATCAGACAAAGTGAGACCTTTCTGCGACAAAGCATTTGAATGCCGTATTATCCGCATAAACGGCAGGAAATTTGGCGATATCGGGACCTGGGAGAGATCGGTTGGGTACTCTGGGCGTGTGAATACGTTATCATCAGGCCTCAGGGTCAAAGTGGCACACCGCAGAGGGATTTGCGATAAGTGGCACGCAAGCGAAAGTTGTCCAACGACTCGCGACTGGGATAATTTCTTCGGACTCGCTGCTGTGCAGCGCCGAATGCACTACAAATATCTGCCATAAAGCATAACCGTTTTGCAAGCGGTGAAACTCTGCAAGCGAAACCGGAGTCTTCAGTGGATCGTTTCTTGATGTCACGGTTATTGCCGGTCAGCGCAGTCTTGTGAACATGCCTGACGAGGGGCATGCACGTGGAGCTGCACTACGCTGGCTGTCCTAGACGGTGTCACCACACCTGCCAAACAAAAGCGCAGCGAGAGAAAAGGTTTGGCTTGTTTTGGAAAGTATTCAAGACGCATTTATTCCATTTCCACAAGAGGGTTCGCTGACGTCATAGGAAGAGCGCCCGGCATCTACACTCGTGGATACGGCGTCTCTCATAATCACAGCTGGTTTGGGACGTTAAACCAATAAATAAATAAATAAATAAATAAATAAATAAATAAATAAATAAATAAATAAATAATAAATAAATAAATAAATACACTCGTGCAACCGTAGAGCCTTGGTTTCAAGTTCGCGTGACCGCAAGTTTTCCTTTCTAGTTCTTTTGTGCCATCATGTGTATTTTTATTGACCTCATTTCCCTATCGGACATTACATTAGTAAAGTATGATAGAGCATGGCGTAAAATGTTAAGGTTGCAGGACGCCTAAACTTCGTCTTTTAGAATTGAATGCAATAACGCTGGACACTGGCAGACGGCATTGAATTGATCCCAGGCAAGGAAAGATCATATGTCCTCTACCCTCCGTGAAGGGAATTTCAGGTAAGCCGTCTCCATCGTCGCAACCAACGTAATGATTGCTCAACGACCGGCCGACAAGCAAGGAGAGAGTATAAATGGGAGCCCCATAGACTTTGTCGGAAAAAGGATTCATCCGCCAAGCAATAAATTCACCTCTGGAAATCATTTCAGGTAAGTCGTCTCGGTCGTCCTGAACGAGGGGCTCACAATAGACGCCAGGGTATTTATGAAAGCTTTGCCTTCGACTAAACAAAAAAAAAAAAAGGCTTACATCTGAAAAAAGGCATTTCAGGAAGTCATCTCGATCATCGCGAAAAACGCCGTAGTCACTGATCATTGATCCGGGAGTGGGTCAAGAGCAACGAGAGAGTATTAATGGAAGTTCTTGACTATATCGTATTTACTCGACTATATCGTATTTTACTCGCTTTTAATTAATTTCCCAAGGCTATAGACATGGTACTTTTGAGAAAAATGCGCCCCGGATCGAATCGAATGAAACTGGCTGGAATAAGAGAATGTCGTATTTTACTCGATTTTAATTAATTTCCAAGGCTATAGACTTGCATTTTTGAGAGAAAAATGCGACCCCGTTCGAATCGAACCAAACTGGACCAAATACAATTATATCGTATTTTACTCGATTTTAATTAATTTCCCAAGGCTATAGACTTGCCATTTTTGAGAAAAATGCGACCCCGTTCGATTCGAACCAAACTGGACCAAATACAACGATATCGTATTTACTCGATTTTAATTAATTTCCAAGGCTATAGACTTGCCATTTTGAGAAAAATGCACCCCGTTCGAATCGAACCAAACTGACCAAATACAGTGGTGTCGAATTTTACTCGATTTTAATTAATTTCCCAAGGCTATAGACTTGCCAGTTTTGAGAAAAATGCGACCCCGTTCGAATCGAACACAAACTGGACCAAATACAACGATATCGTATTTACTCGATTTTAATTAATTTCCCAAGGCTATAGACTTGCCATTTTTGAGAAAAATGCGACCCCGTTCGAATCGAACCAAACTGGACCAAATACAATTATATCGTATTTTACTCGACCTTAATTAATTTCCCAAGGCTATAGACTTGCCATTTTCGAGAAAAATGCGACCCCGGTTCGATTCGAACCAAACTCGACCAAATACAACGATATCGTATTTTACTCGATTTTAATTAATTTCCCATGCTATAGACTTGCCATTTTGAGAAAAATGCGACCCCGTTCGATTCGAACCAAACTGGACCAAATACAACGATATCGTATTTTACTCGATTTTAATTAATTTCCCAAGGCTATAGATTGCCATTTTGAGAAAAATGCGACCCCGTTCGAATCGAACCAAACTGGACCAAATACAATTATATCGTATTTTACTCGACTTAATTAATTTCCCAAGGCTATAGACTTGCCATTTTCGAGAAAAATGCGACCCCGTTCGAATCGAACAAACTCGACAAATACAACGATATCGTATTTTACTCGATTTTAATTAATTTCCCAAGGCTATAGACTTGCCATTTTTGAGAAAAATGCGACCCCGTTCGATTCGAACCAAACTGGACAAATCAACGATATCGTATTTTACTCGATTTTAATTAATTTCCCAAGGCTATCGACTTGCCATTTTTGAGAAAAATGCGACCCCGTTCGAATCGAACCAAACTGGACCAAATACAGTGGTATCGATTTTACTCGATTTTAATTAATTTCCAAGGCTATAGACTTGCCATTTCTGAGAAAAATGCGACCCCGTTCGATTCGAACCAAACTAGACCAAATACAGTGGTATCGAATTTTACTCGATTTTAATTAATTTCCCAAGGCTATAGACTTGCCATTTTGAGAAAAATGCGACCCCGTTCGATTCGAACCAAACTGGACCAAATACAACGATATCGTATTTTACTCGATTTTAATTAATTTCCCAAGGCTATAGACTTGCCATTTTTGAGAAAAATGCGACCCCGTTCGAATCGAACCAAACTGGGCCACAATACAACGTATCGTATTTTACTCGATTTTAATAATTTCCCAGGCTATCGACTTGCCATTTTGAGAAAAATGCGACCCCGTTCGAATCGAACAAAACTGGACCAAATTCAACGATATCGTATTTTACTCGATTTTAATTAATTTCCCAAGGCTATGAACTTGCCATTTTTGAGAAAAATGCGACCCCGTTCGATTCGAACAAACTGGACCAAATACAGTGGTATCGTATTTTACTCGATTTTAATTAATTCCCAAGGCTATAGACTTGCCATTTTTGAGAAAAATGCGACCCGTTCGAATCGAAACAAACTGGACCAAATACAAGGATATCGTATTTTACTCGATTTTAATTAATTTCCCAAGGCTATAGACTTGCCATTTTGAGAAAAATGCGACCCCCGTTCGATCGAACCAATCTGGACCAAATACAAATGATATCGTATTTTACTCATTTTAATTAATTTCCAAGGCTATAGACTTGCCCATTTTTGAGAAAAATGCGACCCCGTTCGATCGAACCAAACGGACAAATACAATGAGATCGTATTTTACTCGATTTTAATTAATTTCCCAAGGCTATAGACTTGCCATTTTTGAGAAAATGCGACCCCGTTCGCAATCGAACCAAACTGACCAAATACAATGATATCGTATTTTACTCGATTTTAATTAATTTTCCCAAGGCTATAGACTTGCCATTTTTGAAAAAATGCGGACCCCGTTCGAATCGAACCAACTGGACCAAATACAACTGATATCGTATTTTACTCGCTTTTAATTAATTTCCCAAGGCTATAGACTTGCCATTTTTGAGAAAAATGCGACCCCGTTCGAATCGAACCAAACTGGACCAAATACAATGATATGTATTTACTCGATTTTAATTAATTTCCCAAGGCTATAGACTTGCCATTTTTGAGAAAATGCGACCCCGTTCGAATCGAACCAAACTGGACCAAATACAATGATATCGTATTTTACTCGATTTTAATTAATTTCCCAAGGCTATAGAACTTGCCATTTTTGAGAAAAATGCGACCCCGTTCGATCGAACCAAACTGGACCAAATACAATGATATCGTATTTTACTCTCGATTTTAATTAATTCCCAAGGCTATAGACTTGCCATTTTGAGAAAAATGCGACCCCGTTCGAATCGAACCAAACTGGACCCAAATACAATGATATCGTATTTTACTCGATTTTAATTAATTTCCAAGGCTATAGACTTGCCATTTTTGAGAAAAATGCGACCCCGTTCGAATAAAACCAAACTGAACCAAATACAATAGATATCGTATTTTACTCGATGTTAATTAATTTCCCAAGGCTATAGACTTGCCATTTTTGAGAAAAATGCGACCCCGTTCGATTCGAACCAAACTGGACCAAATACAACGATATCGTATTTTCCTCGATTTTAATAATTTCCCAAGGCTATAGACTTGCCATTTTGAGAAAAATGCGACCCCGTTCGAATCGAACCAAACTGGACCAAATACAGTGGTATCGAATTTTACTCGATTTTAATTAATTTTCCCAAGGCTATAGACTTGCCATTTTTGAGAAAAATGCGACCCCGTTCGATTCGAACCAACTGGACCCAAATACAACGATATCGTATTTTCCTCGATTTTAATTAATTTCCCAAGGCTATAGACTTTGCATTTTTGAGAAAAATGCGACCCCGTTCGAATCGAACCAAACTGGACCAAATACAGTGGTGTCGAATTTTACTCGATTTTAATTAATTTCCCAAGGCTATAGACTTGCCATTTTTGAGAAAATGCGACCCCGTTCAAATCGAACCAACTGGACCAAATACAACGATATCGTATTTTACTCGATTTTAATTAATTTCCCAAGGCTATAGACTTGCCATTTTGAGAAAAATGCGACCCGTTCGAATCGAACCAAACTGGACCAAATACAATGATATGTATTTTACTCGATTTTAATTAATTTCCCAAGGCTATAGACTTGCCATTTTCGAGAAAAATGCGACCCCGTTCGATTCGAACCAAACTGGACCAAATACAACTGATATCGTATTTTACTCGATTTTAATTAATTTCCCAAGGCTATAGACTTGCCCTTTTTGAGAAAAATGCGACCCCCGTTCGAATCGAACCAAACTGGACCAAATACAATTATATCGTATTTTACTCGATTTTAATTAATTTCCCAAGGCTATAGACTTGCCATTTTCGAGAAAAAGCGACCCCGTTCGATCGAACCAAACTGGACCAAATACAACGATATCGTATTTTACTCGATTTTAATTAATTTCCCAAGGCTATAGACTTGCCATTTTTGAGAAAAATGCGACCCCGTTCGATTCGAACCAAACTGGACCAAATACAACGATATCGTATTTTACTCGATTTTAATTAATTTGCCATTTTTGAGAAAAATGCGACCCCGTTCGAATCGAACCATACTGGACCAAATACAGTGGTATCGAATTTTACTCGATTTTAATTAATTTCCCAAGGCTATAGACTTGCCATTTTTGAGAAAAATGCGACCCCGTTCGAATCGAACCAAACTGGACCAAATACAGTGGTATCGAATTTTACTCGATTTTAATTAATTTCCCAAGGCTATAGACTTGCCATTTTTGAGAAAAATGCGACCCCGTTCGAATCGAACCAAACTGGACCAAATACAACGATATCGTATTTTACTCGATTTTAATTATTTTCCCAAGGCTTGGGAAATTCCATCGGGGGCGCATTTTTCTCAAAAATACCAACTCTATAGCCTTGGGAAATTAATCAACAAAGACTAAACTACGACATTCTCTTATTCCAGCCAGTTTGGTCGATTTGATCGGGGGCGCATTTTTCTCAAAAATACCAAGTCTATAGCCTTGGGAAATTAATCAAAATCGACTAAAATACGACATTCCGTTATTCCAGCCAGTTTGGTCGATTTGATCGGGGGCGCATTTTTCTCAAAAATACCAAGTCTATAGCCTTGGGAAATTAATCAAAAAAGACTAAACTACGACATTCTCTTATTCCAGCCAGTTTGGTCGATTTGATCGGGGGCGCATTTTTCTCAAAAATACCAAGTCTATAGCCTTGGGAAATTGATCAAAATCGATTAAAATACGACATTCTCTTATTCCAGCCAGTTTGGTCGATTTGATCGGGGGCGCATTTTTCTCAAAAATACCAAGTCTATAGCCTTGGGAAATAATCAGCAAAATCGACTAAAATACGACATTCCGTTATTCCAGCCCAGTTCGTTCGATTCGATCAGGGGCGGCATTTTACTCAAAAATACCAAGTCTATAGCCTTGGGAAATAATCAAATCGGACTAAAAATACGACATTCTCTTATTCCAGCAAGTTTCATTCGATTCGATCGGGGGCGTCATTTTTCTCAAAAATACCAAGTCCTATAGGCCTTTGAAATTAATCAAAATCGACTAAAATACGACATTCTCTTAGTCCAGCCAGTTTTAATTCGATTCGATCGGGGGTGCATTTTTCTACAAATACCAAGTCGTAGCCCTTAGGAATTAATCAAAAATCGACCTAAAGATACGACATTCTCTTATTCCTAGCCAGTTTCATTCGATTCGATCGGGGGCGCATTTTCTCAAAAATACCAAGTCTATAGCCTTGGGAAATTATCAAAATCGACTAAAAATACGACCATGCGTTTATTCCAGCCATTTCATTCGATTCGACGGGGGGCGCATATTTTCCTCAAACTACCAAGTCTACTAGCCTTGGGAAATTAATCAAAATCGACCTAAAATACGACATTCTCTTATTCCAGCCAGTTCATTCGATTCGATCTGGGGCGCATTTTTCTCAAAAATACCAAGTGTATAGCCTTGGGAAATTAATCAAAATCGACTAAAATACGACATTTCTCTTATCCAGCCAGTTTCATTCGATTCGATCGGGGGTGCATTTTTCTCAAAAATACCAAGTCTATAGCCTTGGGAAATTAATCAAAATCGACTAAAATACGACATTCCTCTGATTCCAGCCAGTTTCATTCGAGTCGATCGGGGGGCCTTTTTCTCAAAATACCAAGTCTATAGCCTTGGGAAATTAATCAAAATCGACTAAAACTACGACCTTCTCTTATTCCAGCCAGTTTCCTTCGATTCGATCGGGGGTGCATTTTCCTCAAAATACCAAGTCTATAGCCTGGGAAATTAATCAAAATCGACTAAAATACGACATTGCTCCTTATTCCAGCCAGTTTCATTCGATTCGATCGGGGGAGCATTTTTCTCGAAAATACCAAGTCTATAGCCTTGGGAAATTGATCAAAATCGACTAAAGTACGACATTCTCTTATTCCAGCCAGTTTGGTCGATTTGATCGGGGGCGCATTTTTCTCAAAAATACCAAGTCTATAGCCTTGGGAAATTAATCAATATCGACTAAAATACGACATTCCGTTATTCCAGCCAGTTTCGTTCGATTCGATCGGGGGCGCATTTTTCTCAAAAGTACCAAGTCTATAGCCTTGGGAAATTAATCAAAATCGACTAAAATACGACATTCTCTTATTCCAGCCAGATTCATTCGATTCGATCGGGGGCGCATTTTTCTCAAAAATACCAAGTCTTGGGAAATTAATCAAAATCGACTAAAATACGACATTCTCTTATTCCAGCCAGTTTCATTCGATTCGATCGGGGGCGCATTTTTCTCAAAAATACCAAGTCTATAGCCTTGGGAAATTAATCAAAATCGACTAAAATACGACATTTCTTATTCCAGCCAGTTTCATTCGATCGATCGGGGGCGCATTTTTCTCAAAAATACCAAGTCTATAGCC
>JABSTT010005990.1:0-15359 GCA_013339685.2 Hyalomma asiaticum | reverse complement strand
CTCGAACCCAAGGCGTAGGGTAGCCAACCGAGCACGTGCTCGGTTAATTTGCCTGTCTTTTCTCTTCATACTTTTTTCTGTCTCACGGACTTTTTTATATTCCAAACCACAAAAGGAAAAAAACAAAACAAAAGAAAACTGTGCGAAGCTGCGCAAGGATTTTAAATAAAGATAACTTTCCCATATGATTACGCTGTCGTAAACTCCCACAGTGCGAAAAAATTGAATAAAAAGACATACAAGCACGTGGCATACACCATACGTGCAGTAATAAGCAAACTTGGCTCACCGGCTGAGTCAAACCAATGTCGTCGAATTCCGACCACATGGCTTGGGTGCTTCTGCGGGAGGCTCTCTTCCGAGGTAGCCCTCTAGTATACTGGAGTGTGAGTTACCTTGAACACTCCGGAAATAACGTGCGAGTTACACTTGCAGACAGAAGAGCAGGCCATTTTGGCGCGTCAAATAGCACTCTTCCATCGAGCACCGCGCTATATGCTGAAAGTAAGTGAGCCAAATACTGCTTCACTCACTCTCAAATATTGCCTGTGTAGCTGCCCTACTAATGTATTGCATGCGCGCGTGATATACTCTCGATTTATGTCCCATGAAAAATGCTTGGCGCCGACTTGGTCGATATGTGTCTAAGAAATGTATGGATGCGAGCTCGTTGGTAAAAGTCCATCTTGAATAAAAGAGCCCAACTGCACACACAGACAAAGGAACAACGCACGAGGACGAGCGCTGATTGCAACCATCACTTGGCAGTCAGCGCTCGTTTTCGTGTATTATTCGTTCGTCTGTGTGTGGAGTGGGGCTGCTTTATTCCTCATGGATAGTTGATGAGCATTAGAGGTCAGTGTCGTTGTGTCCTGTTATTTTCCAATGCCACGATACTTGGTAGAGAGACTGCATAGTCGGCACCTACTACAAAACAGACGAAGCTCCCAAGTGTGGATGGCTCCTCGTGTCACTTGCTAGCCATTGCACGCTTATATATACGCGTATATCATGCATACCCTCCGGGATGTTCATTCTTTGTGCTTGACTGCTTGCATGTAACCTTACCCCATGGTTTTTGAATGAGGCGACAGTGCCGACTGTGTCTCTATTGTCACAACAGCAGCCGATGGGGAAGAGTCCTTGCAGTACGCCAACCAGCCGGAGGCTGGCATGACCAGTTGCGGCTTTTTCACTTTAAGCAATAATCTCTCACTGGCAACATTTGAAAGCGGTAAATCGGGAAGACGCATTGGTGCTTCGAAGAATAGCAAGATGGCTCCGGTCAGGGTCACGAACGCTAAGCAATGGCACCGTGAAAATCGGAATTTTGCTCAATTTGGAACGTGTTGCTCACCAAACACATTTTATTTTCAGGCACATAGCATGAGTTTCTAGCCAAATCCAGGGTGTCTACCAAGTTGACATTGCTAAATTCCCTGAGATTTCCAGGTTTTCCCTGAGTATTTTTTACGAAATTCCCTGAGTGGCACATAACTTTCATGTCGATGCGGGTAGGCACCATGTCACCCAATGTCATCACTAATAAGGATATTGAGCTCCTTGAGGGTCAAATAAAGAAAAACGAAAAAAAACAAGCAAACAAAAAGAAATAAGCTATCCCAGACGGTCAATTTGTGAAATTGCGGATTTTGAATGTACGAAATGCGTAAGGTCGGAAAAACATTGTTTTTTAAAAAGAATCAGGAGCTGTATTTTGGTGTCAGCGTCACTTATACCGTATTTACTCTAACCTAATGCACACTTCTTTTTCGATAAAATGGGTCCAAAAATCGTATGTGCGTTACAATCGAGTGTGAACGAACGACACCGTTACCGTACTGAGGCGCGTAGGAAAATGGCCGCCTCCTACGCGCTTCGGGCGCTACCGAAAGATTACTGCCGAAAAAACGAACTAGCGGCGCGGCGGTCTTTCGCGCGCATAGTTTCTGTAGTTTCTATGTCGCCGCCGGTCCCCCACGCAACGATGCCACGATGCTCATGACGCGTAGGCCGATGATAATCGCCGCGCCAGCTTGGCCATTTTGCGGCGAACCGAAGTCAGAGATGCCCAGCGGCGCGAACTTTCAAAAGCGTTTGCGGGTGGCCGTAATGGGAGAATAGATGTTTACCATCGCCTTATGCAAAACGGCTCATCATCGCATTTCTCCCTCATATCCGTGCTGAGGCAGAGCCTCTCAGCCGGGCGGGCTGCTTGACGTCCGAGACTGCCACGATGCAATCTTGGAGATCACGCCCCGACCATGCTTAGGCTTAGCTGCGCCAGCCTGCGCAGCACGCATGGCGGCACGTGGTAGCAGGCGTGAAGGAACTGCGATTGCACGGAGGAATGCACCACTGCGAGTAAATGATGTTACCGCCGCTTGCTCGCGGCTACGCCCGGCAACATGCGAAAGTTTCATCGAGACGCAAGAGCTATGAATCGGTGCGCTGAACGTCTTCGAGATGCCGCGGATCAACTACTGCAGTGGTTTAAAGTTAGCGGTGCTTTTATTATGCGAATGCGTTCATTACGGGAGTACGGCATCTGGTTTTATTAATGTGAGAAGGTCGATTACTAAGGTCTCCCCTTTTCCTGTGTCTCGAAAAATGGGTGTGCACTACAATCGATGTTTCACTCTTTTTTTTTTGTCACGGGAAACTGGTGCACGTTACAATCGAGGGCGCGGAAAAATCGAGCAAATACTGCAAATTGTTCAATAGTATTTTAGAACGCGGTATTCCTTGAAAAACGGGTCTACGCACAGCGCCTTATCGCAGTCTGCGCATATAAAACGCATCTCTGTTCTCATCTTGGAGCAACCAGCTGTGTTGGCACACACGCGGTATCTTCTCTGCGTGTGGCTGCCTTTGCAGTGTAAACTCAGTAATCAAGAACAGCAAGAATTATTTGAATAACAAACTCAAATGCACCATAGGCAAACACCGTCGAGTCCATTGAAAATGTATTACCGGAAGTGCCGCACCGGAAGTCTTCTTGGGCACACCGTTCGGCGCATTCCTGTTTGTTTACAAACAGCGAACCCGTCTATAGACCTATTCCATGTTGGTAAACAGTGGTAGGCACCGGCGATATAACCAGGGCTTGTGTCGACGTCGCGGCGCGGAGGCCCCGCCCACCGCTTGCCGCGGCCCCGCACGGTCGCGCCACCGCCGCCGGCGAAGCGCGGGCGAAAGCTGCCTCCGAGCACGGGGCGTCGGAGCGCCGACGGGTGTTTACAACAGTTTTCGAGGGGCAGCCGCGTGAGATGAAGTCGTGTTAGCTCTGTAGGAAGCATTCGATGAATGTAGAAAAGAATGTGCTGACGACCAGCTATGACAAGATGTGAGAAATTGATTGAAAGGATAAGCACCTTGCAACATGATGCGAACGATCGCGAGCTATCATGTCGGCATCGCTTCATGCGCATGCTTTAATTCGGTAACTGGCGCAAGGATGAACCACTTGCAACAGTGAGACTTGTTTAAATACGACTTGAAGATGCCTCAGCTAAAATACTGTTTCGGACTAAAGCCTCTAATCCCTACACGAAATCCTTGCACAAAAACAAATGTAACTCAAGCATGCGATATTTGTGACGCTAGAACCTATGTAAATACGGCTGTGATAACGCACACACACAAAAATGCAATGACGAGCCAAGGACAAGGCTCTCAAATAACTGACAGCAAGGCGCATAACCGCGGCTTGCGGCTCTGCCCATACGCTGAGTTCCGATCGTGACGGCGTGAAGTCCTGTGACGACGCGGCACATTTCAAGCGTGTAGTTCATTCGAGCAGTCTGACAATCGAAAAAAAAAATTAAAGCGCATCGTAACCACTACAGCATTGCCAAAGACACTTCTCGCGTGTATGCTATCGCAGCCACAAGCAATTTGCAAAAGCGTCGCTGTAATCCTTTCGCTCACGGCTACGTGAATTAAGCTCTTATATATTTGTTTCATTTGAGTGATTGAAATTCGTATGACGTATGTATAGCTTCCCCACTTCAATAATACACGGCGACCGCGATTACTTCTACACATCGAGCTAAGCTAACGTCGTGCGCGCTTTGCGGTAAGCGTCATCGCTCTGTGTCCGCACTTTGTTTATGCCAAGAAATTTGGTGTCGAGCATTACACTTGCCAAACTTGTGACAATGCTATTTCTCTCAAATGAAACAAGCCGCACTAATGCCAAATAATTACCCATACGCTTAACCGTGACGAAAATGTTTGGCGCATAACCGATGCGCCAAACAACCGGCATTACAGGTTCGTCCCTTTCCTTAAGACAGACATAAGCAGGAAACCGATAAAAACCTATCGCACATATCTTGTGCGTTGCTGAGCAACCAACCCACGGCGCAGGTCATCGGTAAACACTTTTTTCTTCATTTCACGGCGGTGAGAAGCGCACGCACCAGCGAAAACACAGCGGCTGCTACGGTAGGCGCGCCGGCGGTTGCCTACCATGCGAAACCAAAACTCCCGACGACAGCGCCACCGCATCTTCGTGACGTAGGCCGGGTGGAATAGGTCTATACGCTGCGCTTCAACTCACGGTGTACAAATATTAAGGTCGCGTCCAAATCCCGTTCGCCTGCGCCGAGGCGTTTTGCTGCGAGCCGACAGATGGCGCCGCCATCAGTGGGCCCAGCTTAGCCGCGCCGGATGCGCGCCGGCAACGATATCGCTCTCCAAAACCTAAATTTCCCGTCATGCTGACTGCGTAGAACTAAAAACGTGAAGGCATTTCCTTACTGCTGATTAAGTGCGACTGGGTTTAATAGTCCACTAACATGGATGCATCTTACGCTGGCTGTGAATGGCGTGAACACAGTTTGATCGGGCGTCACCCAAAGCCCGCTCAAGTTGCGCTCGCGCGTGCCATTTGATTGATTTGTGGGGTTGAACGTCGGCAAACCACATTATGAGAGACGCCGTAGTGGAGGTCTCCGGAAATTTTGACCACCTGGGGTTCTTCAACGTGCACTGACATCACACAGCACACGGGCCTTAACACTTTGCCGCCATCGAAATGCAGCTGCCGTGGCCGCAATTCGATCCCACGACCTTCGGATGAGCAGCTGAGTGCCATAACCACTAGACCACTGTGACGGGGCTGCACTAGAGACCGAGGGACTATTGCAGGATCTACAAAAAAAGAAAGAAGTTGCTTCCATTTTTAAAATCTAGTAATACCTTATTAACTAATTTAAATGACCGTCTACACCTCTTATTCCCTTTGAATAGAAATGCCTTCACCTCCAGAAAAATATGTTATCTTGAGCAGTTACGTTGTGGCATTCCTAAATTAAACTTTTATATGCACAGAGTTCGTCTGGCCCCATCGCCTTTGTGACCATACTGCGCCGAATTCGAATCTATGGAACACTATTTCTTAAAATGCACTCGGTTATCCTCATTAAGAAAGCACACATTGAAGGATTCTCTTCATAGGATTTGGTTGGAATTCTTCGACTCCAATATTGTCTTTGGGAGCCTTCTTAGGACAATGCCATGTGGACGCATGCTCTACTGTTGCAAAATTCATAATTGACTGAGGCAGGTTCTGTTCATAAAATCGTACCCTTTTCATTCTGATTTCATCCTGATTATTTGAATATGACTGGTATTTCATAGTACTTATGGCTTAGCTCTTTCAACTTCTCACATCTTGTCCAATCCCCCAGGGTGGGTAAATGCCAGAATGGAGGACAACAACAACAACAACAACAACAACAACCACAATTGTATTTGATAATGTATCGATGGAAGTGTGTTTAGCGATTCATGCTGTCCCCAAATGCACCTCACTCACAATGCCAAAATGATGAATAGCCGGACATGTAGTAATTGCGGCAGCGCAGAGACGACCGCGTTGGTGCTCTGCCACTGCGCTTCCTGCGCAGATAAACCTAGCGAGCTCGCAGCTAAGCTTCGCCGCCTTGATGGACGACTATCTATGTAAAGCAGATCCTACGTGCTCCAGCATGCTCAAGGTGGCAAATGCGCTACTGTGATTCCTCAAATCGATGGCACTTCGCGAACGACTGCGTATACGATCCACCCGTGTTAGAGCTTCATCACTGTGTGCGCGTGTTCTCACTAACTGTTCTCCTGCCGACTTTTTCTTGCTCTTATTTCCGCTACTACTATGCCTTCTCGAACCCAAGGCGTAGGGTAGCCAACCGAGCACGTGCTCGGTTAATTTGCCTGTCTTTTCTCTTCATACTTTTTTCTGTCTCACGGACTTTTTTATATTCCAAACCACAAAAGGAAAAAAACAAAACAAAAGAAAACTGTGCGAAGCTGCGCAAGGATTTTAAATAAAGATAACTTTCCCATATGATTACGCTGTCGTAAACTCCCACAGTGCGAAAAAATTGAATAAAAAGACATACAAGCACGTGGCATACACCATACGTGCAGTAATAAGCAAACTTGGCTCACCGGCTGAGTCAAACCAATGTCGTCGAATTCCGACCACATGGCTTGGGTGCTTCTGCGGGAGGCTCTCTTCCGAGGTAGCCCTCTAGTATACTGGAGTGTGAGTTACCTTGAACACTCCGGAAATAACGTGCGAGTTACACTTGCAGACAGAAGAGCAGGCCATTTTGGCGCGTCAAATAGCACTCTTCCATCGAGCACCGCGCTATATGCTGAAAGTAAGTGAGCCAAATACTGCTTCACTCACTCTCAAATATTGCCTGTGTAGCTGCCCTACTAATGTATTGCATGCGCGCGTGATATACTCTCGATTTATGTCCCATGAAAAATGCTTGGCGCCGACTTGGTCGATATGTGTCTAAGAAATGTATGGATGCGAGCTCGTTGGTAAAAGTCCATCTTGAATAAAAGAGCCCAACTGCACACACAGACAAAGGAACAACGCACGAGGACGAGCGCTGATTGCAACCATCACTTGGCAGTCAGCGCTCGTTTTCGTGTATTATTCGTTCGTCTGTGTGTGGAGTGGGGCTGCTTTATTCCTCATGGATAGTTGATGAGCATTAGAGGTCAGTGTCGTTGTGTCCTGTTATTTTCCAATGCCACGATACTTGGTAGAGGCAGGGGTAAGCTTGAGCGCGAAGTTCTCGACGCTTGTCGCATTAGCATGCAAGGTGCCAAATGCGCCAGGTCTGCTTCACTTTCTTTGACGCACAATGAAGTTAGCTTCTTATCACTATTGCGTTAGCTTCGGTGTTCGTTGTTTGGTTGCTTGTTCTGCGCATGATCTCCTGATTTTTCCTGGAAGATGGTTTTTGTTAAATAAACCACAGTTGTTAGTCCAGCCGTTGTGTGTGTTACCTCTCTTTCGTCCGTCATCATTTGGCTGGTTTCCACGTTTAACATAATGTACCAACCGACCCAGATTTCAACACTTCTACTGCCCTTTAAGTTGCACCAGTGCCGCTGCTCTAGACGACCGCTGTCGGACGAAACACTATGCGCAAGCCGGGTAGCCGGAACGGCAGTACGGCACGAACCGCTTCTTACCCGTTGCAAACACCTTGCTTATAGCTGCCACCTTCGTCGAGACAATTGAGATCATGGAACGCGCACGCGAAAAAAAAGCATGCTTTCAAGAACAACACGGCTGCACATGCGAACAAAACACGGAGTAGCGGCAGCGCGCACGTTGCTGGCGAGACCAGTGGCATCTAGCAAAAGGCAAAAAAAAAAAGGAAGAAGAAAGTTCTGCGCATATGTAGTTAGAGAATCGTGCTGAGGTAATGCTGCCTCCCAAGAATCATCCGATCATTTCCACTTGTTATTTGCTCATTCATGGGTCCGAACAATTAGCTATACGGCTTTGCCATCTTAGATTTTTCCAGCATGACGATTCCATTGAAATAGTATCACAGCATTCTGGTCTACCAGGTATGATGAGCTCGGGCAAGGCTGACTTCAATGTTGATCCATTATTGACTAAAGAACAGCAGGTATGTTTCACTAGCAATGAATTTCTTGAAAAATATTAGATCCAAAATGCTGGGGGTAGGCAACTATGGATGTACCAGCAGCCTGCACAGCATGCAAACAAAAGGCACTGATTCCACTTGTCACTGTTCATGAGAAAATTACAAGCAAACACAGCCTTAAGGGCATCAGTGACGGTGCCACATGCATTCTATCCGTACTCATATTCCACGAATCTTTAATCCAGCAGCTACCACTAGGCAAGGATAGTGCAATTCAGCCAGCTGTTTGATTATTATAGACAAGTGTCATTCAGACTGCCCGTGTTTCTTGTGCATGCATTGCCTGCATTATAGCTGCGCTGTGACCACAACAGCATAGGATTCCCTGTACTGACAACTGAAGTCTAGAGTGCGTGGCAGAAAGTAT
Source organism: Hyalomma asiaticum (assembly GCA_013339685.2). NCBI lineage: Eukaryota > Metazoa > Arthropoda > Arachnida > Ixodida > Ixodidae > Hyalomma > Hyalomma asiaticum. The sequence goes on along the minus strand of JABSTT010005990.1, from coordinate 7,004 downwards.
TAACATTGGAAAAATGAGCGAGAGGAATGATATTAAACTCGGTGCATTTGTACAGTACGCTTATTTTTACTGGCTTTCGAGATAATTTCGACCAGTGTGGATATAGCCTTTTCTTCTCGCTCCATATTCGCTGGCATCTAAAGGCCCACGGTTAATTCCCAGATTTCAGCAACAAAAGCTGTGCAGAGTTTTATCCTGAATTTCGTTGTTTTTTTTTTCGGGGGGAGGGGAGTTTTACCTATGGTGTAACTTGTACGCAAAGGGTGCGGATACCAAGTCATTGGTTATCTGGAGAATTTTGGGAGGGGGTGTTAGGGACTGTTGGGTGTGTGTGTATAAATCCCTGAAGTTGTGGAATATGGAGTTTGGAAGCCGCAGAATAATTTGACTCCATTGATACAACTGGCAAGGCTCTTAATTTGACTGATCTAGGCCATGATGGCCCTGTTAACACGTGAGAGTTCCCGTTTTTTCTATTTGCATGCTCGCCAATGCTTCTTCTCCTCCTTGGTCCGCCAGCGCTTCCAGTGAAATAGAACACAACAATAATTTGATAGTGTGGTCTCTTGTTCAGTAATGCGGCATCACAGCCTTTAGGTTAGTGAAGCAGATTGGGTTAGATTATGAATGATACTTGGTATGCTGACAGAAATTAGACTAAAAGGTGAAGCAGAGACGTAGCACTAGTTGGTGAAGGGAAGATGAAAAGTGCGCTTCACACTGCTTTACACTCATTTTCAGTAGATATTCCCCGTCGTCCAAAAAACCTTCTTCATCCAGTTTTGCACGTCCCTTCAGGTTACCTTGCACACGAAGAAAACGTGGGCGATATTACAAGGCATGTTAGATACGATCAGTACACCTGCAGCCGCAAACAAAATTCTCCAACAAAGAAAACTAACTCGAGGGAACTGAGGAGACGCTAATCGCTCTGCTTAAAGACATCTATATGCATTCAGCGCAAGTACTATTCTAGGAAAGGGCGTACCTCAAATACGACGGCCCAGGTAAATCAGAGCTCAACAGCCCCGTAACGGCAGCCGAAGTGCGCGCAGCTGTGCAGTCTTGAGAGAGACCAAATTACAAACGCTATGATTCTCAACCTTAACAACGAAACTCTATCTCAAGTCACGGACTTCTTCAGCAAAAAGATATGGGACAATGGAGAAGCACCATGCGCATGGAAAGATGCTGAAATTATATTAATACCAAAAGCCTGGGAAGCCAAAAACTCTCCACAACCTCAGACCCATATCTCTGACATCATTTACGGGTACTTTTCCAAAAAGCCATTCAAATGCGATTGGGTACATACATTGAGACGCACCGATTTCCCCCAATTCCATGTTCGACCTCAGACCGCAAGCACCTGAATAGGATGTCAAAGAAGAAGCGCTCAATCCCCCAAACAGGAGCAATGACAGCCAGGACAGGTTTATCGTTGCCATGTACATCAAAACGCTTTTGACACCATCTCTTGCGCAACAATACTCGAGGACCTAAGCAACATATGGGATGTGGAGAAAAACGCACAAGTACATAGCTTCCTTCCTAACAAATCGAATGGCTACAATCGGCACGAGCTCGACCAGATCAACGTTAACGCAAATGCCCAACCACGTAACCCCACAAGGCTCTATTTCATTTCCATTGCTCTTCAATGTAGGAATGCGAAAGCTTACCCTATCGTTAGGGGAGGAACCCGAACTAGATCGCGCAATATACGCGGACGACATAACGTTATCGGCATCCAAAGGATCCATTGGTGAAAAACAAAATGTCTTTCAAAGCGCAATCGACAAAGTAGAAAGCTTCTCCATAAATGCAGGCATGCGGTGCGCACCAGAAATATCAGAATTTGTGAGACTAAAAGCCAAATATTCCAGAAACGCGCAACGGCCCCAAATATTCCTCAAACTCCATGGCAAACCCACTCGCGAGGTGCAAAATCGAAGAGTCTTTGGAATGTGGAAATAATGGCCGGGTAGACTGCACGATCGATGCACTCGGAAAAACGACCACGAACGTAGCGCTCATGATACATGGAGTCACGCGACAAAGACACTGCAGCTTCAGAGAGGAGGAGACCTTACGCCTCGTGCATGATTTTGTAATAAACAGAATAACCTACAGCAGCACCTCCTGTATCTTTCAGTGCCTTGGCGATGGAAAGCGGAGCAATGGGAATCGGCCGTCGGCGTTAGCACGGCTTTCGGCCGCCACCGGAGTACAGCTACCGTCACGCTGTCGAGCACGGAAACGCAGGCCGTGGCTGCATTCACATCTGTTATATTTTTGAGTTTTCGGCTGTATTTCACACTGGTTGAGGTATTACCAACACTTCTGCAAACGGAGATAGTGAAGCACCTGTCGCTCATGGAAATAATCCTTTTTTAAAGGCCGTTCGCGGCTAGTCGGCGGCGCATCGAGACGCTTGCATGTCGTCTGCTGAGCCGATATGACAGAGCGGTTGAGTGATGCGCGGAATATTGTTCTTTCACCATCATGTTCGCTAGTCTGAGAGTCGATTTTTGAAAGCAGTTTGTGCCATGAATAACAGAGAGCTGAGCTAGTTGGTAAGTATTCATTCTGAAAAAGCAGGAGTGCGAACACGGACACAAGTGAGGACACCACAAACAGGTCTTTAGACGGCGTTTGTGGTGTCGTCACTTCTGGTGTCTGCGTTTGCACTCCCTGTTTTTTAGAATGAAGTTTGTGCGAGTAGCTAATACTGATAGCTTGGGCGCTTCGAGAGCCGCGATGCATGCTAACGCCTACTGGTATAGCTGACTACACGCAAACCTGGCGTGCATGCGCTAAGTAGCCTAAAGCTACTTAGCGCATGCACTACTAAACATTTCGTAGCCTAAAATAGTCTATCGTGATGGTACGAAAAACAAACAAAAACAGCTCCTTCTGCAGTGCGCGTCTTGCAACACTGCCGATGTGTATTTTTGATTGACAAATTATTATGCCTAAGGGCAGCCCTACTGAAACGTTCCGTATGGCCTTTCCAATAATTCCATATGTTTCCGTAAGGCTCATATGGAAAAATATGGAAAATATACGGCAAGTATATGGAAAACTTGTGGACTTCGTATGGAAAATATGGAATTATTGGAATACGGAAAGGGACTTTTTCAGTAGGGAGACTTTCGAAAAAAAATGCTGCAGTGGCTTAGCTCGGCTATGCCAGGATATACGTAGCGTTAGCAAAGGTTCAGCTGATTATTCTTAGCTTTCCTGGTTGTCTAGATTGTCTAGGATTAGCTTGATTGTCATGCTTACTGGTGCTCTAATGACACACACGCGGTATACGTATTATGTGGCACATGTATATTTATTTTTGCTCAACGTCACCAGTTCCAACTGGTGCCGTAGTGCTTATACAGCGGCGAGTCTCTTAGTGCCTCAACCCATCGTCCAAGCACATTGCGAGAAACCATGTTCGACAGATAGGTAGTCTTGGCAAACATTCTCCTGTTTATGTTCACCACTATGCACTTATCGTCTGCCAAGCTGCGAGGCAACTGCTTTAGCATCTCGTCCGTGTCTACCGGCACGTTCACCACGGGTCCCTTAATGCCAAACTGACCATTTCTCCAGTTCATTAGACGACGGATCTGAACGAAGGGAATGCGTGGCGAAAGCAAACGTTCGGCCACATCGTTCAGAACCGGTAGACCTGGCGGCATGGCCGGGTAACGATACTCATTGGTAACGCTAAAGAGTGGAATCTTCTGCTTAACGAGAAAGTTCTTGAACGTTGTACAAACCCGCGCCACGGTTTCAGCCCACTGCGGCGCCGCCGCTAAACTCAACGTTTCACGCATGGCACTACTCAGCGGCGTCAAGTCTTTCATGTGCCATAGTCTTTCGCACACGTCGCACACATATCCAAACGGATTGTTTACGAAGTCCGTCTGGAAGGTCCGAGTCGCACTGGCGCTTTCGCTGGCGCTTTCGCTGAGCCTTGACGTCATCGACGGCGTTTTGTTGTTGCTGCAGGGGTGGTCGGGCACGTCGCTCAGCCTCCTGGCGACGCCGCTTTGCTAGACGATCGTCCCTTTGCTCCAGTGTCTCCGCAGCACGTTTAGCCTTCTTCTGTTCATTCCTCCTACGCTCAACCGCTAATTGCCAGGCAACTACTTCGGGATCCGATGAGTCAAGCTTCTCCGCTCTTCTGCGCTGTTGAGCAGCATTTGCGCTCTCCTTCTCCATGGCTATACCACACTGGCAAACACCAGTCAGAAGCGCACCGACTCCAGCGCAGTGTCAGACGGCGACTGCACAGCGAGCGAGCGCGCGCCGGCGCCAGTGCGTCTACCACGGCTACGACGTCACTCCTCTGGAATGCGCAGACCGGCGGCGGTGAGTCGCGCGCGGCGGCGGCGGAGTGCGCGAGAGGTGCCGGCTCCGGTGGCTCCGGTGCGCAAGCTGTGTGACATCACTGATCCTTGCGATGCGCAGCACGGCTCTTGATGTGCCGCGCGAAACGGGCTTGGCTAGGCCAGTGTAGCTAACGCTACAAAAACTTGGACCATCTCCCTGAAGGGAACCCTGATGGGGTGCGAAGCAGCAGCGTTGCGCACGGGTGGCGTCACGGGTTGAACGGCGCTAACGCGGGTGCTGGAAGAACAGTTTGAAGCGAAACTCGGTGTTGCGTTTACTGGTGTAAACGTTTGCTTGAAACGCAGACATGGGAGGCGAGCGGGCGTTGGAGCCGGCAGCTGCGGGCGCTCCGGCGGGTGAGGGAGAGAGTGACGTACGCGCGCAGCTGCGAGGGAAGCGTGCGAGGGGAGCGGACGTCAACGCCCAGCTGCGGCGTGACTACTTGGCACGCTCCAACACCTGCGCGAGGGAAGCGCGTTGCCTCGCGCTTGTTCGGAGGGACAGCGTTACACAGGCTAGTCAAAGAGTGCTTCGCATCTAAAAGTCTACAGTCGTAGTGTTGTGTCTTGAGATAATGTTACTCGCGTGAAAAATGCGGCCTGCCTTCAGTGCTGTCAGTTAGTATCGATAGGCTTTGCAAACATGCACGTAGATATCGCTGCAAAAAGAGAGGTCATTAAAGCTAAAGCTTTAGATGCCTCATCAAATGTGCGAATTGACCGCCTGCGTCGGCGGCGTGAACACGAGCGATAGGAAAAATTATTATCACGTGTTGACGTCACCGTATGACGTCACAGTTCCCAAAATTATGAGACCTCACTATGACGTCCCGTGAGACGTCATCACATGCCGTCGTCGCTTTGCACTGCCTCCTCGATCGACTGCCCACCGATCACGGAGGCAGTGCAAAAGCACGTTAGGACGAGAAAGCTGTCGGGGGCGGAGGGGAGGGGGGGGGGGGGTGAACAATACATGAACTTAAAAAAATTAAAGATGGCTTGCGCCTTCGAGTCGTCTTAGCCAAATGCATAAGAGAACCTACAAGTTTCATTTTCAAGACCAATGCGTTGCGATTCATGGCTTACAGTGATCGCATCATTTCAACGCGGCGGAATATAACAGCATTTATTGCTGAGGCACACTCCCGCATGTCATACAAGCGTATGCCGCTCTCACAGTTTCGCACACTTTCGTGAAAGGGGCTTTATTGAGTAATGTTTAGCTATGTCGTTATCCCGCCTAATCACTGCGAGCCACCTCTCCCGTATACCAGCGGCCACTGGTATTTCATAGAACGAAAGCCCATCAGTGTTTTCTTTCCGCTAGATTTCCACAGTGGTACACATCAAGATGACATACCGACGCATACGGAGCACGTGGTTGCGAAAGCCTGAAGTGGAAAATCAAACACAAATACTATCAAATTTAAATGCAATTTTCGCACCGGCATGACTGCTAGTGAGACTGCATGCGGTATTCGCGATTCCATCTAAATGCTCGCCACATAGCGGACGCTCCTGGAACCAGCCGATCCAAGGTTGACCCCGAAACGCAGCGTGGTACCGCATTACCGCGGGCTGTAAAACAGCTCTATAGTTCCTTAATCGACGCCATGCCGCCTCGAAGCAGCCCGAAAAAGAAAGAATCCTCATCAAAAGACTTTTGTTGCGTGCCTCAGTGCGTGTCATCGCGATGCAAAGACAGCAACACATCGTTTCATCGCTGGGCAACATGGATTAGGAACTTGCGCATCGGCAAGAAGATGACAGGAACTATGCTAGTTCGGTCCCAGACACTTCACTCGCGACAATTTTTTCTCCCCGGTGAGTACACAGATTATGTTTGTGTGCGCGCGTTTATTACCATGCGCGCTTTTCGAAGAGCCGGAGTGTAGTTTAGTTTAGGCAAGCGCGAGAACAAAATAGCGACATCGTTTATACATGTATATCTGGTAACGTGTTCTGAGCGTGCTATGCTCAACTTGAACCGCGGTAACATTATTGCTGACGTACTTTTGCCCGCATGCATTGTAGTAAGTAGAGCGAGCGCTTGCTGCGCCTCGTAATTTGTTTAGTGGTTATGGAGGTAATATGTGATCGTTTAACGTAGCGCGCTTGCATTTCGAGTTCATCTGGTGACAATTCAAAGTTTATTGCGCTCGTTCCAAATTTTCAGCCCTCGACCTGTTCACCGCGCCTCTAAGTTTGTCTTCCGGCACCGCGCATAGAACTGCACTCTTTTAACAGGTTTATAAGTGACGCATTTGTACTCAATGGAGCAACGCCGCGCACAAGTGCTTGCATCTTTCGGAGAGGCCTGCTACGCATGAACACGTACCTGCCTTCTTCAACTTCAGGCTCGCTGGAAAGGCTCTTTATCCTCAAGAAAATCTGATGCGGGTCTCCGAACAAGTGCGACGTTTGAGCGCACAGCGCAATTATTTCCGCTGCTTCGCCGCTCAAATCTTTTAAACCGATTCATATCAGACGTTCGCCAGCAAGAACTATTACGCATTCGACGAAGCATCGTGATTCGAACTCGCAATCAATAAACTTTAGCACAGCGCTAAGCGGAAGCGCGGCCATGACCCTGGGTAAAGTGTTCTATACCCG
>JABSTT010005989.1:0-15026 GCA_013339685.2 Hyalomma asiaticum | reverse complement strand
AATATTTAGTGCAGACAGTTTTATCAGCAACATATTATGTGCTACAGAGTCAAAAGCCTTTTGGAAATCTGAAAAGATGCAGTCAACCTGTTTACCGTTATTAAATGATAAGGCTATGTCGTGAGAAAACTCAACCAATTGCGTGTCACAAGATAGTCCCCTCCTGAAACCATGCTGTGCTGCGCTGAAAAAATTTTCTTGAAGATGAGCCATCAAGTTAGAATAAATAATGTGCTCTAGTGTCTTACACGACACACTAGTGAGTGAAATAGGTCTATAGTTTCTGGTTTTTGTGTTATCACCGCTTTTGAAAATAGGAACGACATTTGCAGTTTTCCAGTCGTTTGGTAAGGTTCCGGAATCAAATGATTTTTGAAAAAGTATCGCGAGGAAAGGGGCAAGTGACACAGCGCAGTTTTTTATTACATAGTTTGAAATGTGATCAGGTCCTGGTGCTGACTTCACGTTCACTTTTAGCAGTAGTTTTGCTATTCCCTCTTCTGAAAAGGTTATTGCACTCATCTGAGAGAAATTCTGAGTAGTTTGTACTCCACTGGCCTGGGGGAGTAGACTGTAAGAATACCGATTCGAAGTAGCTGCCTATCGGAGCAGGCTTACCCCCGTATTCATAAACGCTCCTCGACTCGACCCTTCACTCGAAACGCTCCTTGAGGGCCGTTTTCCAATTCACATATCGCCCTCCACTCAAAGCGCTCCTCGACTGGAGGAAATCTCGAGCGTTTTACTCGAGATAGTCGAGGTAGGGCCAGAGCTACCTTGAACATTTCCTTGAGTGGAGTATCATGGCGGATTACGCTTCGTTTGTCGACTATGTGCTCCGCGTCGGCGAGCTGTTTGACGACGTAGAAAACTGCGTAGGCATACCACGACGACGGTTGAGGGACCGGATAAATCCAATGGAGCACTACACCGACAGCGAATTTCTGGCGCGCTATCGCTTCACGAAGTGCAGCGTGAAGAAGCCGCTTGACTGCTTGCCCCTTGACGAGAGCTGCAGCAACCGTGGCCACCCTCTTCCACCAATGACGCAGCTTCTGATTGCGCTGCGCTTTTATGGAGCAGGCACGTTTCAAGTAGTGGCGGGCGACCTGGTGAATGTGTCTCAGCCGACAGTGAGCCGCATCATCGAACGTGTGTCGCGGGTGATCGCGAAGCATTTGTTCCCAGCCGTCGTGAAGTTCCCCGACACCGATGACGGGTTCCGTGAGACAATGGTCGAATTCCACCGAAATGCCAAGTTCCCCGGGGTGACAGGGTGCATAGACTGCACCCACATCCGTATAAAAGTTTCTCCCAGGCACTGTCCTTAGCGCGCTTGGACACGTTGTCGGTGTTTGTTTTCAATTGCCGATCTGTGGTGCGTCACCAAATTACACAGTAATTCGCACTCTTCGCGCGTGTAAACGAACCTCCGTGCGGTCGTCTTACCGCCGTCGCGCGTGACGCTGTCGTCCGTGCTCATGTCGCCGTCTGTCAGGGCAAGCAGGACGCCACGAGAGAGAGAGAGAGAGAGAGCTCTTTATTGAAAGGCAGAGAATTTAGCCGGCGTTGAAATATCGCTGACATGCTACTCTGCGTGGGGAGGGAGTTTGGGGAGAGAAAGACGAGTAGAAAGAAGTACAAGATACAGTGAAAAAGAAAAGAGAAAAAAAGTTGGGCTTTGTGTTTCTGACTATGATGCCTAATTGCGTCCAAAGATAGTTAACGTTTTCACCAACCCGCAGTGATGTGATAAGATGTCTTGCATGATGGGTGAGTGACGGTGACGACGGAGATAAAGTTAAAGTCTATCCAGTTGACCTATACTTTTTAAATATGTAAACAAAAAGTCCATCGCACGTCTATATTGTGTGGGGCAAGCTATAGGGCCTAAAACACACGAAAGTGATAAAGGGAGCTGTGTAAGTGACTGCATGCAATGTTCATCAATGTTCATCACGCTCATCACTGTTCGCTCGGCATTCAAAGAAAACTTGTTCTACGGTTTCAGTAGAGCCACAGTTGCTGCAGTGTAGGCTTGTCTCCTGATGGAAGCGGCACCGTAAGTCGTTTGAATATGCATTGTTCAGCCGTAGTCGATGATACAAAGTTTCCAGATGTCGAGGAATGTTGGATTGTAGTTTTGATTTGGGATCTGGGTCGACTGAGTATAAGAAAGGGTGATGATGTGTCGGTAACTTCCATAGCCGGTTCCTTTATTCGTAAGCGAATCGTTAAGCCATTTCAGAAGCATCAGATTTGGCGAAATAGATTCGCTTATAGTTTTGATATCGACGTGCTGCTTCGTCGGCTTTTTCGTTGGGCAGAATGCCGCAGTGAGCTGGTATCCATTGAAGTGTAATGCAGTGTCCTGCGGTAAAAGCCAGGTGGTGTAAATAGGCAATGTCGGCAGAAACGGGTTGATGATTAGTTTTATTCAGGTAGTTGTACGATGTTTTCAGCGCTCCTTTGGAGTCGGCACGCAACGATGCAACAAGCAGCTTACACAGCGCACCACGGAACATCAAGATAAAATCTGGCGCGCGCACACAATACGCGAACAACAGTCGCACATCCGGACCTGTCCGGGCATGCCAGCTGATTCGGCTCTGGTGTGGCTTGGATGAACGTAGCATCGCCTGCTGTCGAAACTAGCTGATAATGTTTCAAATTTCACTTATAACTTCCAATGCAACATGTATTTAATAATAGGTGATAATTTTTAAATCGTTGACTAGCATTTCAACCAAAAATTCTCGTATTTATTGTAGTATTGGGCTGTATACCCTCGCTACCAGATGCGTCTTTCGTAACTCAAGTGAAGGAATGTTTCTCGAGCAGCCTCTTGGCGGAGGAGCGCTCGAGTGGCGTTCTTGAAACCCAGCGGCTCCTTGAGGAGAGGAAGGCGCTGCGCCTCGACTCGGTGAAGTCGAGGAGGAGCGTTGAGTGAAGGTGCGTTTGTGAATACGGGGGTGAATCTATACGAACGTTCGCCACCGATGGTGACCTGCATAGACATCTGTTCACGAGGAGACGAGCTGTCTGGCGCACTTTTCTGCGCTTGTTTCCAGGACAGCATATTTCGTGCGGCTCCTCGCTCTTCCGACGCACTTGATCACTAAGACTTTTGTTGCGCCCTAGTTGGTACGCTCTCTAGAAAACCTACCATCTAGACATGTTAAGCATGGTCGTCACCGAGGCAGCGATCATTTCCGCAGCTTGTTCAAATCACGGTTGTCCGCATAACAGATCAGATAAAGTCAGGTCAATCGCATCCAACGATAGGGTAAGTTACGTTAAGAGTTTCGAACTACTTACCATGTTTTCCTTCGCTTTCTACTGTTAACAGAAAGCAGGTGTTTTCTTGGTTCTTAGTCATTATTCTATGGACTTTGGGACCTTCCTCTAGAATTTGCACAAAAAAATATTTGATATTAAGCTTGGTGTATTCTTCATGAACCACTAAAATTTCTGCTCGTGCCAATGACCGACCCCATTAATTTGTCTGCAGTGCAAAGAGCCCCCTTCAAGTGTGGCTCTTCCGAGTTGACAAATGCAGTGCGTACATTGAGAGCTCATGATCGCATCTGCCAAAAACTATGTCGCACACGCCACCGACTTAGCTGAAGCCGAAATTTGCTGCTAACCGCAGCTCGCTCTTCTGAGCAAGGCCACCGTGCTCCACAACGGCGGGGATGACGTATTTCAAAGTCCCCACGTTCGTTTTTGTGCTGGGACGTGATACACCGAGAAACATGTTAGACCCCTCTCGTGCTGTGTACAGATAGAATTTATACGAACACAATGATGACATTCCTTTCTAGGAAGATGAACGTATGACGCAAAAGATCATTCCATCAGTGCTAAAGAGACTGCTCTGTGGGCCTTCACATTTAACATGTTCCCAAAAGAAATGCCTAAGGTTAATCGGGCATCACGGCTACAACATGTAAATTTGTTGACTCCCGGAATGTCCAAGTTGACACTTTGCTAGAAGGCATGATTTCATTAGTAAAGTGAATACGTATCCCCTATCAATCGTGCAATAAAAGATAATCAATATAAAAGAACTACTGCGCGCATTGTGTTATCATTATCACGTAGTAGTTGCTGCCAACTGCATTTTCTAGATGCTGTGCACATATTCCTTCAAATAGTCTGATATCTAGGATGTCAACCTAGGAAAAAAATTGGCAGATCTAACGTGCAGTGGGAATCAAGGAAATGCGAAGCACGCATCAGGAACGTAAAATGGATTTGCATTGTTGTCTCGCTATACCGAGTTTGGTACATATGAAGTTAACGAAACGGCTGCAAGAGCACCATGACTGTGGCATGTAAACCATGCCGCTCATACACGTATGTCATGATTCTAACGTTATGACCTCTCATCTATGATCGTCATGCAATCTTGTTGCGCCATACTAATTTTGGTATGCATCCCATTAACGAAACGGCCGTATAGCGCCAGGATCATGGCATATAAATCATGCCGCTCATGACATGCATGTCATGATTTTCATGTTATGACCTGTCATTTATGATAGTCATGCAGTCGTGTTGTGCCATAGCAATTTCGGTATACATTGCATTAACGAAACGCATGACATGTAAATCATGCCGCCGATGTCATGCATGTCATGCTTTTCATGTTATAACCTGTAATTTATGTTCGTCATGCAGTCATGTTGTGGCATACCAGTTTTCGCAAACATCCCATTAACGAAACGGCCAGGAGAGCACCAAGACCATGGCATGTAGATCATGCCGGTCATGACATGCATATCACGATTTTCGTGTTATGACCTGTCATGTATGTTCGCCATGCAGTCATGTTGTGGCATACCAATTTTCGTATACGTCCGATTAACGAAACGCGTGGCATGTAAATCATGTCACTCATGACATGCATGCCACGATTTTCATGTTATGACCTGTCATTTACGTTCGCCATGCAGTCATATTGTGACATACCAATTTTCGTATACACCCCGCTAACGAAACGGCCAGGAGAGCACCAAGACCGTGGCATGTAAATCATGCCGTTCAAGACATGCATGCCATGCTTTTCATGTTGTGGTCTGTCACTTATGTTCGTCATGCAGTCATGTTGTGGCATACAATTTCCGGATACATGCCGTTAACGAAACGACCAGGAGAGCCGCAAGAGCGTGACATGTGTAATCATGCCGTTCATGGCATGCTTATCAAGATTTTCATGTAATGACCTGCCATTTATGTTCGTCAGGCAGTCGTGTTGTGCCATACCAATTTTCGCATACATCCCATTTGCGAAACGGCCAGGAGAGCACCAGGATCGTGGCAAGTAAATCATGCCGCTCATGACATGCATGTCATGGTTTTCATGTTTTGACCTGTCATTTATGTTCATCATGCAGTCATGTTGTGGGATACCAATTTTCGTAAACATCCCATTAGCCAAACGGCCAGGAGAGCACAAAATCGTAGGCGGCTAGATAGATAAATAGATGGATACGCTCAAAGTCGCCGAAATTCGCTACGAAATGTTTCGCATTTAAAAACCGTAGAACAAACAAGCAGAAACCGCTCCAAAATCACGAGCGCCGCCTCGTCATTCTGTTCCAGATCAAGCGTTCGCTCCTTATCTAGTGATAGATAATCATGTTCTTGCCTTGTTAGCAAAATAGAAGGAGCGCTAACGCGCGATCAGCCTCGGCAGTGCAACGCCAAGGGATCCGACATCAGTCTGATCACGTTGTAATGGTACTCCTTTAGTATCTCGTTTAAGCACCGGCGGGTCTGGCCTATGTACTATCGTGAGCAATATGACAGGGAACAAAGGAACGCGTGTCAAGCAGCCTCAAAACCTGGTGTCGGTGATACGTGGTGGCAGCCATCGGAAACAGTGGAGAGGGCAAGGCTGTCCTAACAACTGTTCGCGCTCCTGCCGTGCGTTTGTCTGTGCAAAGTGCAAGATATGTGTAAGGGTCGTCGGAATGAGACAGGGAATAGGTACGCCAAGGTAGTCAAATAGGCGCCGGAAAATACGCGCAGCCACGCGGTGAACAGGTGGGGCAGGGGGAGACCATTGTGAGGCTGTATTGTGCAGCTGGTTTGGCGCCCTCACCCCTTCCATGCAGCGTGGTGGGCAGCAAGCGTACCCACTGTATTGTTGTCATTGGTTAGAGCGGCGTCGGGGTGTAAATCGCCGTTTATGATTGGCTGTGAAGTGTTCAGGGGAGGAGCAACCGGTGTATATAAGGTGGCCCTTTTGCCTCGCAAAGAGGTCGGAAGCACTGCTTGTAAAGTGTATGTACTGTCTGTGGTATATAAAGTCGTGTCGTGCTTGTGTGAAAGGCTGGCCTCCATCTTTCGAGTCGGCAACGCGACGGCGGACAGGTAGCAGGAAGGCTTCCACCCTTCCTTCTTCACAGCAGCGACGCTAGCTGGAGGAGCTCTGCTCCAAAACGAAGAAGAGAAGCAGGAAGAAGGAGAAGGGGGAACTGAGGACAAGTTCACCACGACAACGTCACCTTCTAGAACCTCCTTAACCTGAAATTTACTATATGACACTGCACCAAGCGTTTGTGTGACAAAAAAGAAAGAATGAAAGAAAAGGAAACGAATCTCTGCATGTCACTGCGACACTTTCCGAGTCTTCTCTGATATCGGATAATACGGTGTTATCGGTGAAATGGCGTAACTTGCATCTTTGTAGAAACGCCAGCGTGGTTGGAGTGCCAGCAGTAGAAGAGCGCCCTCCTTTCCGCTTGGTTTTTGCAGCGCCGTGGGCATATCGCTCGGAGTCGATTTCCAAGCTGTTTGCCGCACGTTGTCTGTTCCCTTTCATATTGCTCACAATAGTACCTTCTGTGGAATGGAGTACACTGCGTCATCCACGCAACCCACAAATGGCGGGCGGTGTTTCGTGCATCGGGAGGCAGGTTAATCTGTGTGTACCGCCTTACATATCCTAGTTAACTTTTGACTTTTGAGGCACGAAAAAGACAACATGAACGCCCTCGCGATTGCCCACCTTTTCTAGATTGTGGGAAATCATGTGGCAGCATGGGATGACAGCCACATTGTGTTTCTTGCTGATGCGTAAAGAAGGTCTCGTCGAAAATGCTTCCTAGGACCTCCTGTGCTTTCCTGGATGCGCATGCAAAGTGGCATTCGTCTCTTGTAAGACGTTAATAGCCGACTGTTGTTTTTAGATTTGGCCTAGAACTGGTCAATTTTATTTATTGTGTGAATTTTCAATGTGGTCATGAGGACGTATTCATCTGTGCGTGTCGTAGGGTCAAGCGCGCATGCATTGTCTTGTTTTGCGTGGACGTACCAACATAGGGGGCTTATGTATACGTGCGCGGAAAGTGCGTGCCCGTGCACGGTGCTTTGACATGCAAAAATGACGACGAAGCTGAAGCACGCGCAAAAGTTAGCGAGCGCAAGCGTGGTGTGGAGAAATAGGGAGCAGAGACAGGGACGGAATACAGCGTTCGCCATAGACGGCTACCCGGGCCCTATTGTCGAAGCTCTCTTAATGGCCCATGAATTGAAGCTCTGTGTTTCACGTGGCCGTCAGCGTGCTCTCCTTCGTCACGTATCCTCCTTCGACACCCGCAGTGGCTCCTGCAGCCATTCACAAGCCATCGCTCGTCTTTTGGGCGCTCTCTTCGTCGCTTATCCCCAGCCAACGTTAACTCGGCTCCTTCCTGCAGTACTTCGTTCAGAGGGGGAGCCAGTGTCGGCCCAGAGGGTTTGCCTGTGTTCGGTAGGCCGTAGAAGTAAGAGAGGCCTATATGATCCCTGCTTGCTTCGTCAGTGTGTTTGAATGTATTGTTATAGTGTATGTGTGTTTTCTGTGAGTGCTCTCGTCTGGCTCTCGTTTGCCTCTGCGCGCACGTCCACCACGTTGCCTGGAGCGATGCCGCTATTCAAAAGAGGTAAAGTGAATCACTTCTCCTCTCGATGGCAGCATCATTCCGGACGCGTTCAAAAGTCTGCCTCCACGCACGCGTACGGAGCCGCGCGGGCATCCGAAAGAAGCGTGATAAGACGGAACATAGCCGCGTCCGTTAAGTTTCGCGCGTATGTGCGCCGACAGCGCAGTGGTAGAGCACTGGTCGCCTTTCTCCGTCGGTAGGGTTCCCTCGCCGACCACTCTTCGAGCGTGATTAGGCGCCCAAGCACGGTAGCGATGCTGACCGGTCAATGTGGCCCAAGTAAACGTGACTGATACCTTTGTCGCGCGGCATTTACGATCGGCTGTGTGCAGTTATTATGTAAACTACTTCAGTTAACACAGGGAAGAGAGGAAAGGAGGAAAGAGAGACGAGTGGTCGGTCCCTGAAGTATGGAGGCGATGCGTGAACCCACGTTCACGCATCGCCTCCATAACTTCAGGGACCGACCACTTCAGGGACCGACCACCGTAACTTCATAGCAAAACAAAGATACGAATGGGCACGTCCACGGCTATGTAACAAACACTTAACTGCTTATACGAAAAAGCATTTCACTTTCGTGTTATACCGATTCTGTTGACAGAGGTATCAGCCACATTTTTAACAGTAGTGGCTTAGACATCAAACATGACCATGACAAATATATCAAGAGAAAAAGCTTGCATTAGTATGGTTGCAACTATGTATTTATTCCAAAGCAACCTAGTCCTCTCATAAGCTCCACGGCTTCAACAAGCTCGTGGAGCGCTTCTGAAGAACTAATACTGTTTGCAGACGTTTTTATCATAGAGCGTGACGCTTTGCTCTCCGCATTGCTCCTTGTAAACTTGTTGGCATTGCTCTGGGACTCCACTATCCACGACGTCCTTCCTCACCAGCACAAAGCAGCCTACGTAAACAAGGAGAGAATTCGGGTAGAAATATACACGTAGGTTTTCAAAGCACAAACGAAATGCGCTCTTGGCGCCCCAAAACCAACCATCATCTGTGCGACACAAAGCATAGACATAAATTATAAATTGCACAAGTTCTGAAGTAACGTGCGCTAAAGACGGCGAGCGTTATGAGGTATTGCTGATACGAGGAGCTGAGTTTCATGTCATCTTTATATCATGCATCGTCGACGGCAAGTATGGGTTGGTGTATGCTGATGACCCATTTCGGTGTTCCTTGTTTTCGACACCATGGATGAAATTTAAGTCTGTGGAATCTCGTGGCATTGTCGAAGCCATATTACACTTGTGTTACAGAAGCGGGATTCACCTCCGGCTTCTGCAAAAGGAGAGTGCGAATTACATCCCGGGAGCAACAAGAGATTCACTACTCTCCCCACGACGTCGATATCCAGTCTTCGGCGCCGCCCAACCAGTCATTAAAACGCTGCATTCGGCTTGGGACACTCCTATGGCAAGCAAGGTAGTGCACCTTTCCCTGCATGGGCTCAGTGAGCCCTACTGTATTTAAAGTAGAGACAGCGCTGCAAGATCTGTGTTTTTTACGCCTAGCACAATGTTATAACTACGGCATTTGCGTTGTATAGTCCTAAACTGCCGCAGCCGCTTATGTGCTCATCGCGGAAATAGAAAAGCACAACAGAAAGGCTGATACTTCATTGAGTTTCCTGAGCGAATTGGCCTAGGTACCGGCGTGATAACGCTCATGCAATCCCTCGCATGCGCATCCACTCACGGCGTAGCAGTGCGGCCCACACGGTGGAAGAAAAATGACAACTTGAGATGGTAGCATGCGCCTGCGAAATATTCGCTATTAATGTTGGCTGCGTGGGCATCAGGTTAGTGCAATTTGTCAAGATCTATCTCGTCCCGGTGGGAAACTGAAAAACAGGCTCCATATTAGCACAGGCAATTTCCCCGCTGGCTGGCCCACATATGGCATCCGTTCGACCAGTGCGTGGGATCTGCAGGAACTTTTTTATATGGCATACAATAATGTCCGGACTGAGGCCGCACCCTGTTACGCTGGTGACGGCAATAGCAGAGGAACGTGGATTAAGGATACACGCAGAAAGTGCTGGCCAGTTACGCAGCCCGCTCGAAATGACGCAGAGGTAATTTTGAAACGTATGTGTGGGACGTTTTCATCACCTACGGAGCACATTTTGAGCACGTGTCGCACATTTCGTATCAAGTTCCAGCTAGGACTCGCCTTCCGTTTCGCAATCCCTCTTGCAGGACTGCTCCGTCAGTAAAGCTATTCTTATAGTAAATGTTTCCACATGGTAAAGCATCAAGCAAGAAGTTTAAGCGTCACTAGTATAGTATCTTGAAGCATCCCTAGTTCCAACGAACGGGACAAACGCAGCAGTTTTCATATAGAGTACTGGAAAATGAGGCAACAGGCTTTCAACTCTTGTGAAAACCGGAAAGTATACCCTTAACCACAGCCACAGATATTTAGGTACTGCACGTTAGCAAAATTTTGTAACTGCTGGCGATATAAAATTGCGGAGCACTGAAAAATCGTTTCAGTGGTGGATCATGCACTCTCTTGAAATCTTCCTGCTCAGGGACGTCGAAGGGAGGGTGTAAGAGGGATATTTTGTTGCCTTAAACAGTTACCTGCGCCGTTCTCAGTCTCCCTTCCGCGCCCCAAAGCAGAACCTAAAGCTGGCTACCTCAGGGACAACCGTGTCCCTCTGAAGAACCTCACTCATCACAGGTGAACCTCCTCTCTTTTCCCATAGAGTAATCTTGGCGTCGCCCCTCCGTCATCGATACTGTGACTGAAGCCGATTGCGCAAATTTCCTAGAAGTCTCGACAATTCGAACATCTGCTATTGACAAGCTTCATCACACACCGTTGTTTAGTTATGACGAGGCGAATATTCAAGCACGATGGTAACTACTGTTCATCATCAGAGGGACGTCACGGCATGGACGCCGTCACCAAGAGCGTCTATTGTGCCGCTATGTAGTTATGAACTTGATGTTATGAAACCGAAATGATGGGATAATGGCACTGTGACACGGTAATGATTTAGTAAAAGAATCCGTCACATTGGGAAAGTCCGCGAGTATGCAACAACAGCACGGTCAGGCACCAAACACTTTTGCATACACGCCCTTTGATGTCCGTGAAGCAACGCAAACAGAATTTTGTATTTCGCATTGAAATCTTCATCACACTACAGCTATAGTTCAACGATTCGAAGCTACTTACGGTGTTGGTCTTCGTGAGGCACAGTCATGACGAAACATGTATGTTTGTCGTTCGTGGTCATGATTCGGTGGTTGAGTGGTTGTTCTTCTAAAAACCGGAAGAAAAACGTAACGTTCGATATCTTAGTTCTTTGGTTGTGGAATGAAACAAACTCCTAGGGCGTTTTTACAAGGCATTTTCGACATATGTTTCATGAAAAAATTCAGATCCTTGTGCAATGAAATCATTAAGTAAAAAATATGCATGAAACGGGTGAACTAAGCCTCGAGAATGAATGCAAAGCCTAATCTCTAGTTATTAAGCGGCTAAGCATCAGCTCTTTCGCATCAAGCATCGTACATTTCATTCCTATCTTTAGAACACAGATGCTGGAAATCAACGATAAACAGCCTGATAACACTGAATACGCGGGTGTTGTTTTCGGCGTCCACTTAATTTTAGGGGATTTTCACATTCGAATATTCTTCCTGGGGAAGCTCCGAAGTGAACCTTTCGAAGTAAATTAAATCGAGAATCTAGGAATCATGCCCCAAACTGAAATATTTCGGATAAGCCCTCATAGCTTAACATTTAGTTCAACGATGCTCTCAGGACCGAATCTAATAACGCCTCTTTGTATACATGTAAAACGCAGAGACTATTGTGTTTATCGATTTCAGTAATATTTCTCGAGTTTCAAAGAGTAAGTGCATGCTAGGCAACACGGCCGAACTTTGAAAATCAGCTGTATATATAAAAATAAATGCTGCCGGAATGTATCATAGTCCGAGAGCTGCAGTGATAATAACGACGCCAATATATTATACCACAACTTGAAAAAACGGCAAATAGAAATATTTTGCACCATTGCAGTCTGACAAGCTGAATGACAAGCGAAGCTGTCTAACACAGCACACAGAGGTATGTACATGGCGAAGGGAAATATGCTATCCGGTGTGCATTAACCCACGTTAACTCCTCAGGATCACCTACAAGACCGCGTGGTTTCCTTCGCGACATACTTTGAAGACTGGATTTCATGATGACATCATTAGAATCGAAGAACAGGCAATCTCTCTAAAACCGACGTTTCGACAAGTGACCTTGTCTTCGTCAGGACAACTGCCATATACGCGCGCTCGTCTGTGGAGTGATGGAAGCTTCTGTCGGCCTCGTCAGCGGCATTTTCAACAGCGTTGTCCCGCAGAGTGGCTGCCTACGTCAAAAGCTTTCTAAAGGCCGCACCCTTTAGGGTGAACGTGTCCTCTGTGAGATTTATAGGTCGTGAGACTAGCAATATTTCTGGTAGTTGAGGGGCCAGCGAGAAGCCTCTGTTGACTAGGAATCCATGAGCTTTTTTAACTAAACTACAATATTTTTTTTTTTTTGCAAAATACAGGCCTCACTTGTGCATTAGTGCACAAGTGAGGCTCATCCGTATTTCTCATCTTGCGTGTTGTCCCGCCGTCCTAGACTTATGTGCGTGTGTGTTCGTGTGTGGCCCTTACATTTCTTGGTCCGTCTCCTGTATATCGTCGTAACTTACCGCTTTTTCTGTTTTTATTACTGATGTTGTATTCTGTACTGTGGTCCAGGTCTGCTTTTCTTGCATTTGTTTATTCTCTCTTCCGCATCTCCTTAATTTTATGATTTATTAACGGAAATCATACTCTACTACTAAGACCATTCATTCGGTTCCTCCTTGAGCCAGTTAAGCAAATTATTTATTTATTTATTTATTTATTTATTTATTTATTTATTTATTTATTTATTTATTTATTTATTTATTTATTTATCGATACACCGACCGATTATTGGCTGGCTGACGATTATTGGCGACTCACTGACTATTGGCTGAACGCTTGAAGCTTTCTCCCCTAACATCGGCTATCCCTACCTTTTTGATAGGTTCTCATGGCGCTTTTGTGCTCATGTCATATAAACAAACACCGTAGCCATATAAAACTTCCCTATAAAAACGATCTCGGTGTCATCCAAGAATAACGCAGTGAACAACGTTGCAATGCTGGGCAGCCGAAGACACACTACCAATCCAGAATAAAAATTTATTACTTTCGGTGAGCCGATCGCTAGCGAGACACCGTGAGCCGCCCGAGAAAGCCGCAGCACAGACGTGTACACATAATAGTGCCATCTTGCGGAGGCAGACTTTGACATCACGAGGCGATTTACGGACATTTTCAAACTCATTTGTACAATATGTAAACGCCAGTCGTCGTGGCGGTTAACATCGAAGGAGTAGTGCGATGTCAGTGCACGTTAAAGAACCCCAGGTGGTCGAAATTTCTGGAGCTCTCCACTAAGGCGTCTCTCATAATCAGAGCTGGTTTTGGGACGTTAAACCCCACAAAACAACAACAACATCGAAGGAGTAGGGTTATTACAGCAATTTCGTGCGGTTCTACATTGGATCTGTACGGGCTTCAGTGTTGCTCATTGGCACGGTAGGATTATGCACTAAGTGTCATTATGAGAGCATCCGCACCAAAGGCTGCCTTGCCGGCTCTATTGCAATCAAAGGTTCCTATATTCTGCTTCCTAACGTCCAACGAACCTGAAACTACGATTATACGTTTTATATTGGTGCTATGACTGCTTTCTATGAAAGTAAAGTTGATAATAATTCCAGTTTCAACAATTATTTGTTGCTGCTGAAGCGTTTCAAATGTATCAACCATCGCAAATTCAATACGCAGAGCTTTCTGCACTTAAGACAACGCTGAAGTGCCCCTGGAAGCACAACGTTTCTGAATATGGTTCATCGGCTAATAGGAAAGAATAGAAAATTACAAACTAAAATTCCAACGTGCCCAGCAATCTGCTTACGCCTTCTGAACTCGCAATATAGTGACTCCAGTTCTGGCTGTAAAAATAAAATTTTCAATCGTACTTGCATGTTTCTCGCCAACATAGCACAAGCTTTTTGCCCAAACGAGTAACTTACGTGGATCTTCTTGATATTTAGCGCCATTTGGGACTTTGTGCGATCCTGTCTGAATTGACTCAGCCTCGACCATGTAAGAGATACTGTAAATAAAAAAGCAAAACAGCCCTTGTTAAGCTGAGAAGCACGAAGTTAATCTTCCTTTTACCATTTATATTCGCAAAATTGTGCAAGCAATGTTGTTCAGGCACTTTTACAATAGGCACAGTAGTGAACACCAAGGATAAGACAAGGCTTTTAAATCCGCATCTGGAATAGATTCGTGCACAAAATTTCGCACCGCCCCACCAGGTGCCATAGTGGCTGTGGTACTCGGCTGCTGTTCCGAGGGTCGTGGGATCGAATCCCGGCCTCTGCGGCTGCATTTCCACGGAGGCGAAATATTGAGGCCCGTGTACTGTGCGATGTCAGCGTACGTTAAAGAACCCCAGGTGGTCGAAATTTCCGGAGCCCTCCACTACGGCATCTCTCGTAATGAAAGCGGGTTTTGGGACGTAGAACCCCAGAAATCAAACTTTTTTATGTCTGCACGTCTTGTATTGCTGACGAGTGTGGATCTGAGAAAACGCTAATGTGCTTACGGTCGCGTATCAGAATAACTTATTGTATTTACAAAAATTCCAGCCTACTTGACCGCAAAAATACTTAGAAATTATCACCGTAATGCAAGCTTTCTACTCAGTAGTTGGTTATCCCCTCCAGAGCTTTCTAGCGCGTCATCCCCTTCTAGCCGCTTAAGCCCCGAGACCGTCCCAAAGGGGCTGGTGTCTAGTCCGTAGTGTACTTGTTGTCACCCAGGCGTAGATATACACCACATTCCGCTCGAGCCCACAAAGTACGGTTCGCCACGGAATGTGCTATGGGCCAATTGACATCAAATACTCGAATCGCTTGTGCACACGTGTGCACGGACTCTTCCCACGTGAACCAATTGACGAAAAGCCAGCAAT
>JABSTT010005988.1:0-14776 GCA_013339685.2 Hyalomma asiaticum | reverse complement strand
CTAACAAAGCGCATAGATCATTCACATGCGTGCTTTCTGTTTACACATATTTCGGGGCATTGCAGACCTACAGCAAGAATGGCCTAGAAGTAAAAAAATGCAACTGGAGTAGATTTCAATATGCAAAACTACTCCTCCTTGGCACTACAAGGCTCCATCTTCGGCTTACCTTCTCACCTTCTTTAAAGCCGCAAGGCACTTCAACTACGGTTATCAACGCCGAGGAACTGCCCGATATAGCCGAGAAACCTGGTAGCAAATTAAAGTGAATGATTGCTCTATCGAAGATGTTGAACTCGAATGTGTGAGTGAAGGAAACCATGCCTAAAGGGCTAGAGAAATGCCATGTAGCGGAATTCCAGAAAGTGCTTTTGGACGTGGCAACGTTCTTTCAACAACGTGGAACGACAAAAGCGGGTCTTGCTTAAAATAGGCGAGAAAAACCACCATAAACAACACGAATGACGAGATGCCAGCAATGAATCCGAACTAACTCACCCAAATTTTTATTCTGTGTACTACTGAAACACAATTTCAAATAAGTAGGAGCCCTAAACATAATGCTACAGAAGTTGTTGAATGCGGAAATTTGTATCGGGACGTGTAATAACAATCTGCAGCATACTTTAATAAACGGCTTATTTTTCGAGCCTCTACACGCCTCTTTCCTTATTTCGTACAAGACGTATCGAAATTTTCCGTTGATTGATTGATTGATTGATTGATTGATTGATTCAGTGAGTGAGTGAGTGAGTGAGTGAGTGAGTGAGTGAGTGAGTGAGTGAGTGAGTGAGTGAGTGAGTGAGTGAGTGAGTGAGTGAGTGAGTGAGTGAGTGAGTGAGCGTGTGCGTGTGTGTCCATAGCTGAAAAAATCTCGATTACGCATTCGTGGAACACTCACATATACTAATCACACGGCGGATGGGTCCGCCCACGCTGCCGCAATTTACCCTGAGGAAGACAACACGGCGTGTCTAGGCGTTAGTACAAGATCTATCACTGTCACATTTCCCAACTGCGCATTCCTCCAGATCCACTGAACCTCCTGCTTCTTCATATGCACACAGGCCCATTCATCACAGGATCCAAGGCCGCGCCCCCCTTCAAGTGTATATATACCAACAGAAAATCTTCGGAACTATCTTCGACGGCAGCTCTAAAGACCAGTTCCCAGCTTGTCTGAGAATTAGTGTATATACAATGTCGAAGACTCTTAAGCTGCTTTCAACTGTCTTAGCCGTCTTATATTCTTGTATAATATACTTGGACACGGTATCCTCCGCAACATTGCCAGATGATGACGAGAACTTAGACATCATAAAGGTATGTTTAGCCATTTCCGCTACCCGGTACGGCCTGGTAATGATACCGTGCAGCTGTATATAATAGAGGAGGGTGCAGTGGAGTTGAGAATTCCTCCTCTGTTAGCGCATGGTAAGCCATCGTAGCTCTAGAGAAATGTCAACGTATATTCCGGTTTCTAGCACCAAAAACGATATCACTTGCTTGTATGCTTCCATGTGAGTCATTTTTGTCCATTGACTGGTGATTTTTTTCAGGGCGCAACGTGCTAAACATTACGCCATTTCGTTGCGTGTCCTGTCATTCGAGATAAGGCATCGAGTTACGATGACAATGCGCCATCCCCTCTGGAATTATAACACTTGGCGGAGACAGGTTGGATTTGTCAGTGCCATTCGCCTCGGTCATTTCCCCATCGTTCCACTCGCTTCGCTCCTGCAAGCTTCAGAAGAGACTCTTTATTCAAGAATAATCACTGTCCTGCTGCAGAGGCTCACGATTCAACAAGTTTAGAGTCCGTGCTGAAGCCACAGAAGGGCGACGTATTTTTATCATCCTTTCGTTCCACACATTGAGAATAAATAACTCAGTTTGGCAGTGAATATCACTACTGTTCTCTTGGAGCCTGTTCGGTAAGAGCAGACCACTTAATGCATCAGCATTCGAGCTCCCTGTAAACAGGTAAGCAGTAGCATGTGGATGCAAATTTTTCCTCCCTGTCCTCCATAAACAAGTTCACAGCTCTACGTTCACTGCAGAGCGTTCATCGTTTCATGCGATCCCCGAAGTTTGTGTGTACCTTGCAAATTCAAAGCAGTTTAACAAATACGTAATAGTTATTAGCCTACTACATTACTTTTCTCATGCCAGACAAATAAACCTTTCACGACAAAGCTGCTAAACGTTTGTAAACTTTACAGCAGATATATGCCTTTGTGCACCCTGCGTCGGTGTGAGCGTTTTCTTATTAGAAACTAGAAGTAGTCGGCGCGATATTCACTGGTTAAGCCGGGAGGTCACGTTATCTTGCCTTCACCATTCTGGTGTGAGCGCAAGTTCTTGAAATCTAGCGGCGGATGCACCTGGCACACCGTATGAACGCTTTGGGTTTTCCACTCCTTAAGGCCGGCAAATCTCCTTTGGACATCTCCTCATATCGTCCGATCGCGCTTGCCTGTTGTGTCGGCAAAACGATGGAGAGAATGATTTTAACGTGCCTTGAATGGTTCTTGGAGTACTATGACGATTATCCCGACGCTATGACCGGTTTCAGACGCGGTCGTTCATCAACAGACAGCGTTGTTGATCTGGTCACATATGTCCAACACCAGAAAGCCTGTAAGCGACTATCTGCCGCTGCGTTCCTGGACGTTAAAGGCGCCTACGACAATGTCACCCATGAGGCCATTCTGAGCGCACTAGACGCTGTAGGACTTGGTGGCAAGATGTATACGTGGGTATGCAGCTACCTACAGATGAGGACGTTCTACGTTCACACAGAGAACGGCCCGACATCAAAGCATCACGTTAGCCGTGGAGTCCCTCAAGGCGGAGTGCTAAGTCCAACGCTTTTTAACCTAGCCCTTATTGGATTAGTAAATCATCTGCCCAGCACCGTACGACTTTCCATCTATGCCGATGACATCTGCATTTGGACGTCCGCTGTGACACGGCTTCAGCTTCGTGCTCGGCTTCAGAAGGCAGTCACGACGACGTCACGTTACATTCAGAAACAAGGACTAGACATTTCATGCGAAAAGTGTGCAATGGTGGCATTCACCAGGAAACCGATGTTTGGATATAACATCGCCATTAACGGTCAAGTAATACCATACTGCCGAAGTCATAGGTTCCTGGGAGTGGTAATTGACAGAGACCTGTCTTGGACTCCGCACGTGAACTACGTGAAGAAACGGCTGACTGCTATCTGCCACTTATTCAGATTCCTCGCAGGGAAAAACTGGGGCCTGTCCATACACGCTATGCTACAGCTGTACAGAGTGCTGTTCGTCGGATTCCTGCGGTACAGCCTACCTGCTATCGCCAACACCTGCAAGACTAACCTGCGCACGATACAGAGCATTCAAGCACAAGCTCTTAAGATATGCCTTGGCTTACCACGCAGCGCGTCAACGGCTGAAACCATTGCCATAGCGCAGGATTACTCTATCACGACGCACATCGCCGTTGAGACCATGCGACTTCACCTCAGGCATGTGGCTAGGACTCCCTCACACCATCTGGCGAGCCTCGTTGCTGCAAGGCCCCGCACTTCATTCAGCGCTAATGTCAGTGCACACAGTGCGGCGTTTACTCCAGGGTACACGCCTGCGGCTAAGCGAGTGCTCCCTCCATGGTGTTTGAGTCTCCCACAAGTACACCTCACAATTCCTGGGATACAGAAGAAGACAGATCTACCAGTATCTGCGCTAAAGCAACTCAGCTTACACCTGTTGTACGAACGGTACGGTAACCACCTACACGTATACACCGATGGATCGACTACGTCGTCCAGTTCTGGCGGAGCGGGGATCGTACCAACGCAGGGGATAACGATTCGACTAAAGACGTCTCATGTCACGACGTCCACGGCGGCAGAACTCACGGCTCTACGTCGTGCGCTAGAATTCATCCGTACTGAGAGGCCGAGGAAATGGGCTGTGTTTTCGGACTCGAAGGCGGCGTTGCAGTGCATGCGGTCAGCTCTTAGGCGCGGATGCCACGAGCAGCTGACGTACGATGTAATCGTGCTTCACCACCACCTCCGGGAAAATGGCCACGAGATTGACTTTCAGTGGGTGCCCAGCCACTGCGGAATCAGCGGCAACGAGTCCGCAGATGGCGCAGCTCGCACTTCACATCAAGAAGCGAACATTATTTCAATTCCACTCTCAAGGACAGATGCTGCAATGCAGCTTCGACACCTGGCACGCCGTCTCATACTGGTTGAGTGGAACTCACCAAACATCAGACGAACGCGACTGTACCAGCTAAACCCTTCCCTGCATCTCCGCCCTCCATCAGGACTTCCTCGACATGAGGCCTCGCTTCTTTGTCGACTTTGGCTGGGAGTTGCCTTCACAAAGGCATACTCCGCATTAATTGGAGCGATCGACAGTGCAACCTGCGAGATGTGCGACACCGACGAAACCCTGGACCATCTGCTGTGCCACTGTCCGCGATTCGTCGAGGAAAGGAAAATCCTTGCTGAGACGCTACACCACCTTGACGATCGGCCACTATCCTTACAGATGCTACTCGAACACCGCCCTCATCGCTCGTCGGCCCACAAGGCACTAAAAGCACTTTTACGCTTTCTCAAGACGACTGGTTTGCGTGAACGCCTTTGACAGTTGGACTTGTCCGACAGTCTTTTTCATTATTCCCCTTCCTTCTCTCTCTCCCATCTTTCTATTCCCCCTTCCCACTCCCCCAGTGTAGAGTAGCCAACCGGACGCCCTTCTGGTTAACCTCCCTGCCTTTCTGTTTTCCCCTTCCTCCTCCTCCTCCTCCTTGGGTTTTCTACCAAACAATGGAAGACAGCAAGAAACACAAGAACAAAGAAACGGGAAAGAAAGAAATAAATTATAACCAGTGTTAAAGTTCGTGCCAGCGAGCACTCCCCCCCCCCCCTTTGAAGCCAAGTGTCTTACCTACTCGGCAGCATAACCACCCTTGCGAGCTCTTAACATATGTGTACCATATGAGCGGCTTTCATTTTCTACTGAACAAAGAAGCAAAGTAAAAGAGAAGGAAAGGAAGAAATAAACACAGATAAGACAAAATTTTTTGCCGATGCTCCTGCTCGAAATATGGCTATGGTCCCTATTTCGACCAGGAGCACCGGCAACATGTTTTGTCTTACCCATCGAAAAGAAGTAGCTTAACCACCAGGCGTCATACCCATGTTTGTGAGATGTCTCACTGATTTTTTTCCTAGTATAAAAACAGCGCGAAAACAACGAAGACGACAGAATAAACAGAAGACTAGCGCTGACTACAAATAACTGCGTTTATTTTTGCAATGCAAATATATACGCTTCAGGGAATGGGAAAAATAACACAGAGGGGAGGGAGACGATCCTACCAGCACATGCGCACATGACGTGCATTGTCAAGGAGCGCGGGACGCTCAACCGCGGAGATAGTTGATCTCTTTGTCAATTAGTGTGACAGATGGGGAGCTGATACATGAGGGACCTGCAGCATGAATGGCGAGGGGTTCATATATTTTGCGAGGGCGGTTATCACGATACCGGCGTACGATGCGCGTCTGGTGAAATTTTCGGGTGCAACCACACACACGGCACAATGTATTGCCAGATTGCTCCCCGTTTAGGCTCTAATATTGTTCGAGTGTTTGCGCAGACGGTCGTTCACGCAGCGACTAGTCTGTCCAATGTAGGTGCAGCCGCAGGATGTGGGCACTTCGTAAATGACGCCCACCTTGCGCGGCACGAAACGGGTGACATGCTTCTTCTTTCACTGCTGACTTGGAGAGCTTGAGTTCACTTTCCTGCACAACGAGCCGAGTTTTATGGGTGCCGAATAAACGACGTTGACATTGGCGCGTGCAGCAGCTTTCTTGATGCGATGAGACACACCGTGTAGATAGGGTATCACCACAAATTTCCCTCCTTGCTCAAATGGCTGGGGTGAATTCGAACTTCGCCGCAGCTCCCTTAGGATGACTTTCCGCTAGAGCAGATAAAAGCTGTTCAGGAAAGCCTGCCGTCATCAATCTCTGGACTTGGTGAGTGAAGCTTGTAGCAACTTGGTAAGAGCAAGACCTGGTTAAGGCGTTTTTCATTGCAGACAGCGCAATGGCACGCTTGACAAGCTTGGAATGGTGAGACGGGAATGGAAGACGGCCCTTCTCTGAGCGGGGCGCGTACTGCCAGCACGTGTGCACTGCACCGAAGCACAACTGGAGGTCAAGAAAACGCAATTGACCATTAGTGGAGAGTTCCTTAGTGAATGAGAACCCGGGGAAGCACGCCGAGAAATGGGCAAAGACCTTGTCAAAATGGGCAAAGAACTTTCACCAGACGCGCATCGTACGCCGGTATCGTGATAACCGCGCTCGCGAAATATATGAACCCTTCGCCATTCATGCTGCAGGTCACTCATGTATCAGCTCCCCATCTATCACACTAACTGACAAAGAGATTAACTATTTCCGCGGTTGAGGGTTCCACGCTCCTTGACAATGCACGGCATGTGGGCATGTGCTGGTAGGATCGTCTCCCTCCCCTCTGTGTTATTTTTTCCATTCCCTGAAGCGTATATATTTGCATTGCAAAAATAAACGCAGTTGTTGGTAGTCAGCGCTAGTCTCCTGTTTATTCTGTCATCTTCGTTGTTTTCGCGCTGTTTTTATACTATGAATGAGTACCAACAGGCTCAAGTTCGTACGCTTCTCAAGATTTTTTCGCGCCGCTTCTGCTCACACGGTCTTTCGCTGGTTCTTCACTCACTCTTGGAGGGCGTGCGGATCCTTAGTTTGTATCACAGCAGTGGTCTCAACCAGATTTCATAGTGTGGAACTCTCCTCGTAGTAGCACTCCTAGTATTCTTGCTTCCAAATTCTTACGATCACTTCCAATGGAACGAAAAGAGCATGATACTCGTTTAGGCAAGAGTTCTCGGTAGTTATCGGGTGTTATATGCGTGTAGTGTAGCTGTCATTGTATTTACTGAGAGTACATAACAGAGACCACTCAAGTGTCTGCTTCTCAGTGTTTTATGTACCCTTTTCATTAAGGTATTGAACACAACAGAAGACCTGTGGTTGTATTGGCAAACATCACCAAATAGTTATACAGAGGTTCTTAAGGACTTTCAGATCCTCGAGACAACGAAATGCATCCGACACACTATGATCAACATATCAATGGAAAAATACTACTACGAAGAGAAGTCGGACCTGCTGGGTAATGTGTAAGTCACATGTCTAATCTCCGAATAGGACAAATGGTGTTTCTAAAGTACCTTCCCAGAGGAACAGCGTAGTAGGTTACAGGGCCAAATTTCTGCTGCATAGTGAACAGTGTTATAAAAGGCTACTCAGTATGACAATATCAAGAACGGAGTAACAACCTTCCACCTCTTTATTGCCTTTTTAGCGAAGCCAACATTCTCCTTGAAAGAGGCCCTGGAACAGATCGCGAACAACGTTAGAAAAATGTGGTAGTCAGGCGTGCAGGTTCCTGTAAACACGTGCGCCAAATGCACTGCACGCACCAGCCAATTCCAAATTTGGTCTCGAACACAGATGTAGACAAACCTCTCTACTTTAAACAGCTGACGTCACTGAGGGCACTGACGAAATAGCTCGATCAAAACGTAGCATTGGCTGACTCTAGGGTCGTTGGAAATGTCACCTGTTATGCTTGATTTCTTCGTTTTGAAATCAACAAGTGAGAGTTGGGTATTTCTCATAAAAACAACGAAAAAAGGTCAGGCGATTCATTCGGTGCCCCCAGTGACCTAAATTCATGAAATAAGAGCAAAAGCTATCTAGCTGCCATTCAAAGCAGACTGCGAATATCCTGCTGCGTGTTTGCTATGTTTGGCTCACATTTTTATAGAAGCCTCCACGGCACATTGGACAAGTTGGCTTTCGGACTAAGGTTTTCGCACTAGTTGAAAGGGTGTTCCAGAGTCTCTTTAAACAATGTTCACTAAAATTGTTTTCTTAGCTTTGTATTGACAACGCATATCGGATTTGCACTGAACACTCGACGTAAGGGCCTCATTTTAAACGCAAGGATGAAACCTCGTCCCTTCGTTTTCGATTTGCCAGCTACTGCATAGGTAACACATGTTCTTATCTCTAGCGTTCTCTCCTTCATTTACAGCTTAGTTTACAGTTTTATAGCTTAGTTGCAACTACCAAACACGACGCACTATACCTTGAACCACAATAAGGCGTAATCACTAACATGCTTATCAGAAATGTTATGAGGAAATGACATTGAATGATAGCCCGATCAAGACAGTTCCCCTCCAATAGCGAAATAGCGTGGCGATATAGGGTTTATGTATACTACCATAAGCACGTGGCGCGTTTAGTATTGTGGTAAACTGCCGATCTGGCTTCACTTAACAATGTTTCGGTATTTTTCAGAAATGGTGAATCTACGGTTCCTGTAAAGTAAGCATGTTTCTTTTTATATTTCTTTTATCCTTTCTCTTTATTCCTACCTAACAATACTCAGCAGTAATAAAGCATGAAAACATAACGTGAAAGATGTGCACGACATTCGATTAACACCCCTTTCTCTGAAAAATTGAGCAAATTATTCCAGCTTGAAATGCGTGACACGCACCCAATCGCTATGACGCATGCAGCCGTGTTAAATAGCTCGTTGATTAGATGAGAAAATGCGTTCATGCAGTAAAATTTTACAGTGCGTGGTTCGCTCGGCAGGTAGGCAGCCGTTTGACTGGCCTGAGACAAATTTGTCATGTGGGAGGCTCGCGCAGGCGAGCCTCCCACATGACACGATAGTGAAAAGTGAAAGTTCCTTTTATCGCTCAACTTGACCAAACAACCAAACGACGAACACTCATAAAGGAAGTATTTGGAGTTCTGCTTCAAAGCACTTAAAGGAGAGCTTGTTTTCCACTTAAGTCTTAGAAATGGCAATGGCAAGTACCGTTTCATTTGACTTTTATAGTTTTGTAAGCCTTTCGTGAGCTTTCAGCAAACAATTTCAGAAATGAATGCTATCAAACCCACCACAAACACTTGTCACCATATACACTGCCTAAGACCCTCATATTCAATGTAGGTGTGTCTCTCTGTCTGTCTGTGGTCCTCACCTTCCTCACCTCTATTGATTTTCATTATTAACGTGATGGTTAAAGGGTTCTTCTGTTGCTCAAACATATCCTCTTATGCCAAATACGCACCACACAACTTTAGCCTTGATTTTTTTAACTGCGGATCAATTTAGGGGCTCACAGGTACCTTTGATAGTGCCTGTCGCGCAAGATGGAAAAGCCGAAAAGAAGAAAGGAAGAAAAGAAGCAAGCAATATGAAAGCAGATTCAAAGAAAGACAGAAAGGTCTCGGGTTAAGCAGAAGGTAAAAGCCATAGGCCATACCATGCTGAATAGGCCGGTTCTAGTCCGATCACCGAAACTAAGCAGCCTTGCGCGCGGTCACTAATTGGAAGGGAAACCACCTAGAAATGGCCAGTGCTCGTGGCTTCTCTTTGTCCGCCGCGGTGGTCTAGTGGTTATGGTGCTGCGCTGCCATCCAAAAAACGCAGGTTTGATCCCGGCCGCGGCGTTTGCATTTTCAATGGAGGCAACTACCAAACAGGACGCAGTGACCACTTCAGTATCGCATTTCTGGTGCGCATTCGCCATTTCTTTTGCTTCTTGTAAAAAAACGCCAGCAGAATGTTCTCAAACGCAGGAACTCAAATTTCAGCAATATAGCTGCAGGCATGCCTGAAGCATTTTCCATAAGGTAAACAAGGGCCTCATTGGGACGAACTTTGCCACATAATTTAGTTTTCAACCATAATTAACCAAATAAGGTTGAACCATAAACAATGCCATCACACCAAAAAATTCAACAGAACGTCTAGGAACGCACGTATGAAGGTTTACAAATACCACACCTTTGTTTGGCTATTTTCATTGCAGGGAAGCTGACTACTACGTAGGAGTATTTGTAAATGACACAAACCCACCAAAATCTATGATTGTGTACCCAAGCAACGATTATGGAGACGATATAACTTACGGTGGTGTCGGCACCAACGTCGAAAGTAGAGGTGACGTCACCAGCGACGGTAGCGGCAATGGCAACGGTGATGGCAACAGCGACAGCACCGACCTGGGTGAGTACAGGGACAGAGAGAAAGAGAAATCAGTTTCGCAAGTAGGGTGAAGAAATTATTGGGTTGGCAATGCATGACATAATCCACGAAGTAGATCAGCAGGTTTTGGGGCAATCTGAATTGTAACTACCGTGGACTTATTAAGTAAGCATGCTCAGGCTTGACCAGACTTGCACGAAGGGAATGAATGACCAAGACGAGCCGCTCGCAGAACAGTGGTACTCATGAGAGATGGCGCGCGTGGGCAGGCCTTCAAAGGTTATTTATGGTAGAGCGGAAGATATAGCGGCGAGGCAGAAGTGCGAGCTAAGTTACCTTCATTTGATTTCTTGTGGCACGCGCTTTAGACTGCGCGACCGCGCTAAGCAGCATGAGCTTTGCGCCGTCCAGAACCTTTGCAAGCACAACCGCATCAAGCAAGCGGATTCCTTCGGTATTTCGATTTTTACGACACTGCTGGCCTAAGCAGCGTGCTTAGAGATTTAGATCTTTATGACATTGCCAGTGCAAGCAGTATGCCTTTTCCTTTGGAGATTTCAACCTACATATACCGGTACTCACCTACGGGGCAGAAACATGGAGGCTAACTAAGAGGGTTCAGCTTAAATGGAGGACGACGCAGCGAGCTATGGAACGGAAAAGGGCAAAAATAACCTTAAGGAACAAGAAGAGAGCGGAGTGGGTTTGGGAACAAACGCGTGTTAGGAACATATTAAGAGAAATTAAGAAGAAATGGCAATGGGCGGGCTATGCAATGCGAAGACAAGACAACCGTTGGTCATTAAGGGTGACAGAGCGGATTCCTAGAGAAGGCAAGCGTGGCAGGGGGCGGCAGAAAGTTAGGTGGGCAGAGGAGATCAGGAAGTATGTGGGGATAAATTGGGCCCAGTTAGCACAGGACAGGGATAATTGGAGATCCATGGGAGAGGCCTCTGCCCTGCAGTGGACTTAGACAGGCTGAAGATGACGATACATACTTTATATGGGGCATGACGGCGACGGCGAAGGACCCCTTCAAGTGTCCATATAATTCATATCGCAATAAAAGTTTTCGTGATGATCCCCAAGATGTTAGCGCCGCTTTAGGCATGGCTTGCAAACCAATGCACTTACTAGTTATTATCATATGTACAACTGTTGCGTTACATAGATGCACAAGACGCACTGTGCATCTATTTTATGCAATATATGCATTGCGTAGATAGATAGATAGATAGATAGATAGATAGATAGATAGATAGATAGATAGATAGATAGATAGATAGATAGATAGATAGATAGATAGATAGATAGATAGATACTTTTCCTTGTTTCAAGAAGTGGATCTCGTTATGGCACACTTGGTGCCGTTAAGTAGCATACGCGGCTTTATTGGCCAGCAGCAGACCACGTACTATATGAGAGCTCATGAGAAAAAGTTTTTTCTACAATCGCCGCCATGGCTGCGAGTGGCGCCAATTAACACCTTTGGAGGTGAACTGCACAGATATGCCCAATAACATGGACGAGAGAACAACCACCGCCATAGCTCAATAATAGCATCGCAGGTCGTGGGTTTGGTCCCCGCCGGCGGCAGCTGTTCTTTCGTCCACTTTATTTCCTGTCCATGGACGTCATAATTACTACACTACAACTAATAACTAAATATGATTTGCCTTATGCTTGCCTTGCACCGATTGCCCATTGGATTCATTAGGTGATGTGCAACAAGTTAACTAGCCGTTCATGCATTCGGTCTTGTGATATATATATATATATATATGTATGTATGTATGTATGTGTGTGTGTGTGTGTGTGTGTGAGAAGAAATACGCGCGACGAGTGCGCTGGTTGTATTCTCCCTCTACCTCGTCTCTTTCTGCTTTGCGGCCGGCAAGGCCCCGTGGTCCTCGTAAAAAACCGTTCAGTCTGCGCCATCACACGCGTCCATGACTGCTAGCCTGGACTACAGCCAGTCGTGCAAAAAGGACTATGGTGGGGCCGAGGTCGTATTCGGCTCGGCTGCGAGCATGCCTCGCTGAACATATCCGGAGGTCGCTGATAACTGTTTCCATGCCGCGTTGGGTCTCATGTAACTGGCAATGTAGCTTCTGACGGACAATACTGCCTAACTAATGGTGGCCGGGGGTATCGGCCACGCTGTCACCTTACGCAAAAAGTGGTCGCTTGCGCCTCCGCAGAGCGACGCTGGCTGTGCCACGCTAGTCGGTCTTTCTACAGTCGGTGCCTGCCTCGCGTAGCTGCAAAACACGTTTTATCTGCTCGGGCCAGGATATTTCGGCGACAGTACCGCGTGGGCTGGCGAATTTCTTGTCGCAGGAGGAAGACAAGCGCGCGTCTTGAACATTGCACCGCCATTCCTCGCGCTAAATGAGATCGACAGCGCTGAGTCGCAGTGCCTCGGGACCCTTCAGGAAGCCACGATGAGTGGGCGATGATCGATGCTCACTGGCGGCGTGATTTTGACTTCAGCGGTTTACTCTGCCTCTAAGTCAAGCAACAGTTCGGAATTAATTTGATTTCACTATAGCCTGCTCGGAGTAGTGGTGTCCAAGTCACGAGAAGCGTGTTTCGCATTCAAGTAATGCCAACAAGCGGCTGTAGTGGCGGGTCTTTCAAAAGAATGGTCTCATCCTTAGTCCAGACACTGCCACTTCCTCGTGGGCCATCGTAGGGCAGATGGGGAACCCAAGCTCACTAGCGCATTCCGTTGGTGTAGTGGTTATAGTACTTGGCTGCCACCAAAAAAACGCGGTTGCGATCCCGGCTGTGTGGTCGTATTTTCGATGGTGGCGAAACAGCCAGATTCCAGTGTACTGTGCGTTGTTAGTGCACGTTAAAGAACCCCTGTTGATCAAAATTTCGGGAGCCCTCCACTAAGGCTTTTCTCTCCTTCGTATCTCTTTCACTTCCTTTCCCCGACCCGACAGACGCTTAGTCGCGCTCCCAACATGAGCTGCAGGAATTAGTGTCCTTTCCTTAACCTAAGCCCAATTATCATCATCATCGGCCAATCGCTGCCTAGACGCTCGTGCATCTTGCTCTGAGTTGTGTTCGCACGTGCCTTTGTGACATGAATTTTATATTGATCAGAGAATAATGCCCTGACAAGCAACGCTTTGTAGTTATCTGACGGCGTTCGGGGGCCGCGATGCGGGTTATCACAGATGTATTGTCGGTATCACTTGCTCGCACGCCAGTTGTACTAACGGCACTACTATACTCCGAGTGATGTGGATGTAACGTTGATTCCAGGGGTTTTACGTCCCAAAGCTTCCTACGATTATGAGAGACGCCGTAGTGGAGGGCTCCGGAAATTTTGACCACCTGGGGTTCTTTAACGTGCACTGACATCGCACAGCACATGGTCCTCAACATTTCGCCTCCATCGAAATGCAGCCGCCGCAGCCGGGATTCCATCCCGCGACCATCGGATCAGCAGCCGAGTACCATAGCCACTAGACCACCGCGGCGGGGCCTGCGGACAGGAAGTTGTCTCTTGTGAAAAGAGTATGCGGGCCTTTTCTGAACAATGCAGCGTGAGGGTCCTGGGCCGCTGGGCCGCCCGACGGTTACCTTGGCTCATTCTGGAAGCACTATTGCTGAAAAAACGCTAAGTTTACTACCTGTGAAGCCGCTCTATAATCCAGAAATACTGTGTTCTCAGCTAATAAATCTTCATATGCTAATCTTGGGCCATGCCTTTTGTGTACTCGTCGGCCAGTGTGTCGCTCAAATACTTCGTTTCTGCTTTTCAGATGTCTCCCCACCTATAAAACGCATGACTCTCGGGTACACTGACGGCGACAGTTTCGAATGCAGCGTCTTCTTTGTCTATTCTGTCGATAATGCTATCAGAAACGGTAAGACGTAAGACGTAGAAAAAGGGCAGTCTACTTCTTAAGGCCAAAGCCGAGAGACACACGCAGCACCACGTCAACACAAATACTGTAGCTCTGACATTACTGTAACTACTATAATACTAAAAGCTTTTAATTGCTAATCTGGGTCTACCTTCCAATAGGTATTGTCGCGTAGTTTTTCTGAAATATTTTTGGTATATTAAGTAGGCTTCGTTGAGATATTAGTGGAATGCTTATCTCTTCGTGTAAAGTTTAGTGATATGAGCAACTAAAGCTCTGATCACCTGAGAACCAAGCCCCGGCACACTGGTCTAGCGGCTACGCCACTCGTCTGCTCACGCGAAGGTGGTGCGATCGAAGGCGAGCCGCGTATGCGGGCGCATTTCGATGGAGGCGAAATGCTGAGGCCCGCGCACCGTCCGACGTCAATGCACATGCACTGCCCGATGTCAGTGCACGCAGGTGCACGCCAGGTGGTCGTCAGTGCACCCCAGGTGGTCGACATTTCCGGACTCCTCCAGCACGGCGCCTCTGGTAATCACGTTGCCGTCGGGGGCGTAAAACCTCAGAAATTGTTCTTTTAGGGGAGAAGCTCCTCTTAGTCTAACCTTGTCCTGCGTCAGGCGTCAGGCGTAACCGGCGTGCCGGGAGGCACGCGCTCGCCCTCAGAGCGTGCCTCCCGGCGCGTGCCTCTCTCTCTCTCCCGTCGCGTGCCTCCCGGCGCGTGCCTCTCTCTCTCTCACTCTTCCATCT